>DF240692.1:19386-106018 GCA_000507305.1 Breviolum minutum Mf 1.05b.01 | reverse complement strand
ACAGTGGATGCTGGCGAGGCCTCATGGGACTCCTTTTAAGTTTTATTATTCCCAAGTTCCCGACCGCTCTCGCTTTCTAGTGATCACAATCTAATTCCAGCAACACTGGTGGGCCTCGCTCGGCCTCGCTTAGACCTCGCCATGTGCAAACAGACGCGTAAAAATTGGACACGAGGATTGAATCCACAGAGTTTGATTGGCTGTCGCGTCGGAAAAAAAAACAGCTTCCTCTGTTCATCTGCTGAGGTAAATTGGAATATCTCGTGCGACGCAATGATGGAGAAGAGAGGACGGTGTTTGGGCGCGTCTTGCTAAAAGCTCATTGTCTGTCATCATCATCATCATCATCATCATCATCATCATCATCATCATCATCATCATCTTCATCTTCATCTTCATCTTCATCTTCATCTTCATCTTCATCTTCATCTTCATCTTCATCTTCATCGTCATCGTCATCGTCATCGTCATCGTCATCGTCATCGTCATCGTCATCGTCATCGTCATCGTCATCGTCATCGTCATCGTCATCGTCATCGTCATCGTCATCGTCATCGTCATCGTCATCGTCATCGTCATCGTCATCGTCATCGTCATCGTCATCGTCATCGTCATCGTCATCGTCATCGTCATCGTCATCGTCATCGTCATCGTCATCGTCATCGTCATCGTCATCGTCATCGTCATCGTCATCTTCATCTTCATCTTCATCTTCATCTTCATCTTCATCTTCATCTTCATCATCAATCATCATCATCATCAGTATCATTATCATTATCATTATCATAATCATTGTCATTGTCATTTTCATTTTCATTATCACTATCATTATCAGTATCATTATCATTATCATTGTCAGTGTTATTGTCATTATCATTGTCCCAATCATGATGACATCATTCTCATTTTCGACATGATGGTCATCATCGCTGTCATTGGAATCATTTTCATCATTGTGATCATGAACATATTGTAATGATCGTGATAATTTTTGTTGTCATTTTGATTCGCAGTATCATTTTCCTTTTCATTGTCACTGTCAGTATCATTGTCTTTATTATTGCCTACCAGTGTCATTATCATCCTCATGATCATGGTCATGATCATCATCATGAACATTATCATCACAATTGTCATCGATTTTTCATCATTGTAATTTCCTGAGGTTATCATGTTGATGATTTTGGTTTTCATTACCATGATCATGATCAGTTACCTCATCATGATGATGCCCATGATTGTTATCATTAACATTAGCATAACTTTGTTCAGTCTCGTATGCAGTGTCATGTTCGTTGTGATTATGACTTTTTATTAATAATATCACTGTCCTTTATCATACTCCTTTTGGTTTCCGGATCGCTGGAATGGTTCCATGACTTTGACCACGTTCACCGTATCATCACACTATCATCATCATCATCATCATCATCATATTTCTGTTCATTTTGGTTTTCCTCTTCATGTCCATCTGCATTTGTTTCATTGTTTTGCATTTTCATTTGTTTGTTCCTCCTATTTTCATATTTTTCAAGAATGGTCATTGTTGTTGTGTTAGTCTTCGTTTTTGCTTTGTGTTCCTCTTCGAGTTCGTCTTCGTGTCTTCTCCGGTTTTGTCATCGTGATTGTCATCGTGTTCGTTTGCGTCAGTCACTCTGTTTTATCGTTTTCTCTGGGTCGGAGTCTTGGTCTTCGTCTTGGGTTTCGGTTTCGTGTTTATCTTCGCGTTCGTCTTGATCTTGCTTTTGAATTTCGTCTTCATCTATATTCATCTCCGTCCTCCCTATCATCATCCTGACAGTGATTATGGTTGTATTTGTGTATGATTGCTATTTTGAGTTCGGTTGAGTTTTTGATCTTGATTTTGGTCATGTTTGTGATTTTGTTTTCGATGATGATGATGTTGCTGATTGTGTTTGATTATGAAGGTGCTTGTGACCACGATCTTGATTTGATGTGGGTTACGAGCATCATGTTCAAGATGTTCTTCATGATGTTGCTCATGTTCTTGTCCTTGTCTCCGTGTCTCCTTCCCTTGCCCCCTTTCCCCCTTGTCCCCCTTGTTTGCTCGTCCTTTGTCCTTTTGTCCCGTTGTGCCTCTGTCCCCGCTTCCCCCTTGTCCCCTTGTCAGTTTGATTCTTGTCTGTTTGTCAGGTTTTTAGCTTGTCCGCTGGCGGGCTTGTGTGTTTTGTGGTTTGTGTGTTTCTGTGCTTGTGCTTGCCTGCTTTTGTGCTTGTGTTTCAGCACTTGTGTGTTTGTGTTTGGGTGCAAGTGTGCATGTGTGTTTGTGTGTTTGTTTGTTTGTTTGTTCGTTGCTTGGTTTCTTTTTTTTCTTTCTTTCTTGCTTTCTTTCTTTGCTTTGTTTTGTTTTGTTTTGTTTTGTTTTGTTTTGTTTGTTTTGCTTGTTTTGTTTGTTTTGTTTGTTTTGTTTGTTTTGTTTGTTTTGTTTGTTGATTTGTTTGTTGATTTGTTTGTTGATTTGTTTGTTGATTTGTTGGTTTGGTTTGGTTTGCTTTGCTTTGCTTTGCTTTGCTTTGGTTTGGTTTGGTTTTTGTTTTGGTTTTTGTTTTGGTTTTTGTTTTGGTTTGGTTTTGGTTTTGGTTTGGTTTTTGTTTTGTTTTGGTTTGGTTTGGTTCGGTTTGGTTTGGTTTGGTTTGGTTGTTTGTTTGTTAGTTTGTTTGTTGGTTTGTTTGCTGGTTCGTTTGTTTGTTCGTTCGTTGGTTTGTTTTGTTTGTTTTTTTGTTTTCTTTGTTTTGTTTGTTTTGTTTGTTCTGTTTGTTTTATTTGTTTTGTTTGTTTGGGTTGTTTTTGGTTGTTTTTGGTTGTTTTTGGTTGTTGATTTGTTTGTTTCTGGATTTTGTTTGTATGTTTGATTGTTTGTTTGCTAGCTTGTTGTTTTGTTTGATTTTTTTTTGCTTGTGTGTTGGGTTTGTTCTTGTACGTTGTACGTTTTATCACGGGGAAATAGGTTTCATTGCGTTCACGCATATTCACATTCATTGCTATTGGAAGTGCACGGAAAACGCAAATTTTGAAAAAACAAACCCGACATTGGATTTGACATGATTTTCATGCATTTGTGGTAATGGTCGTTTCGTGGTCGTTTGTTTTCATGCGCCCAGGCACAGGCATGGGCATTTTAGTCATGTTCTTGAGTTTTCATGGACGGGGTTCCGTCATGTTGCCCGGCGAGTTGCCCATTTGACAGTCTCATGGGTCTCATGGGTGGTAGCTGGTAGCTTCCGCTGCGATGGTACGGTGCTTGGGTGGTTGTGACCTTGGTGTAATTATCCACAAAATGGAGGAGGCCTTCCGATTGTCCCTTCGCTGGGATTATTTAAGTGTCCTGTCTGGTTCGCGATCCCTAGTCAATTGCATGGTTGGACAGTCATTCCCAGAACCAACATATGCTTGCAACATATTGCATTCTAAGACTGGTGCCAACAGCTCATAAATCATAGTTCTGTCGGCAACTCATCCAAAATCACATTGCTACACTAATCAACCTCGGTGGCTTTGTGGTTCCAACCAGTGGTTTTTGACCTTCTGACCTTGACGCCTCCACACCACTTTCAGGTCTGCGATGTTGGCCATGCTGAAGAACGGCACAGCCAGGAGAATTGGACGAGACTTGTGAAATTCGTTGGTCTTTGGGATCTTCTTTGTTGTTTTTTTTGTTTCGGAAAATATCATGTCAATTTGTTATCCCAGAACATTGCTGATGACAAAATTTTGTTCATAAAACATAGGCTGCTTCATTTGTCGTGGTATGGGTTTCATCAAGTGGGTGTGTAATCACCGAGGCATTTCGGAGGAGCAAAGATGTCGGGCAGACTACTCTTTCTCGCACAAACATGAGTAAGTGGAGATAAACCTAAAGTTATGCCAAGGGAAAAATCATCTTGGAAGGACCCATGAATCATGATTCTTGGAGGACAAAATCAAACAAGACTGGGATTTTGCTTAGCGTTTTTTTTTTTTCTGACCTTGGACGTTGACTCGTTGACTCGGATGGGTTGGAAGGGTTCGGTCAGATTCGTGCGTTTTCGCCGCCCCTGGAATTTGCAGATTGAAAAACACCAAATGAACTCATGAACCTGCAACTGTAATTGAATATCATACTCCCCAGAAATGTGGCATGATGCGAGCTTCAGGATGATGCCCAGGTGTAATGACACCACGATTAACTTGTTGATTTTTGGAAGGTCACAACAATGTTGACATGGCAATCATTGACCTATCAAAATTGATTGTTGGAATACATCGATCATCAGACAACGTTTCTTTGTCAACCTGATGTTAAGCCCCAAGCCCTTTATATCTCTAGACACACCTTGGTTGAGCCGGCACGTGGGGATCGCTGCTTTCCACCGGCATGAAGAGAGTGCTGGCGGCCGGGGAACCTGGCAAATCAGGTTTTCTTAGTGACAAAAATGAAGTTTTGGGATGCTAAGACAAAGATTTTGCAGCGATTGCTTTTTGTAAAAATAACAGGACCATTTTTAGAGAACCTCTGGTGTAAACAATCAATGTAGAGAAGTCTCAAGGATGCCTGACGCAAAAAGGTGAAACAGTTGGTCCGCCATTCTGTTCATGGATATCCAATCCAGCCCCCTTGAAAGGATGCATCAAACCGAACGGGACCGGTGATGACCTACCAATGAAGTACTCAAATTGGTACCCTAATTTAAATCGCCATAGCAAGAAGTAAATCAAATAGATCGTGGAAGCTAGAAATCTCTGAAAAAGCCCCAGGATCCTTTTGTGGATATAGATACAGACATATAGCTCGAAACGGTTCGGAAACTGCCGGAAATGTCAACAGAACTGACCAAATGGCATACCGCTTTTTGTTTGTTTCCATGAGCTGGCGGGAATCTATTGGGGTCTATCGGGAACCGGCAGAAACACTTCAGGTGGATGGCCACATATGCCACATTTGTCATGATGGCACTTCCTGCATAGACCGTTTGAAGGCTGCACCTCCATGGTCTAGGAGCAGTTTAGGGGTCACAAAGGGCAGTCCCTGAGATCTTTCCAGCGGCTAAGGATATCACCAATGAGTTGAAGTCATCACCTTTGCGGAAGGCGTGATTTTGCATGATTTTGCAGCAGAGGAATGGGGATGCTTGGTTAATCTTGGTTCTTGATCATGTTTGCATGTTTTGATGGTTGTTTGACTATGGTTGACTATTGACAGATTGATTGTTGATGATGCTTGTGATTTGAGGAAAAACGCCAACAAAAATAAGGGGGAATTCTCCTCAAAGCCCCCGATTGTCAGCACGATTTTGGATGCCTAGGAATCTCAAGCCTATTCTTCAGTACACTCCTTGTTCCTGGGAGGGGCGCTGCATGGGCAGCGGGGCTTCTAGCAACAATCTCTATATATCTCATTTCGCAGCACAACCCCTGAACCATATTTGTTTTCTCATGTGCGTACTCCTCTACAATGACCTTTTGTCCCAAACACTTGGCAGAACACGATCCCTTCTTGGCCCTCCCAAATTTCCCAACCCCCCCAACCACCCCCCCAAAAAAAGCTCTGTGTCTTGTTGGACTCCCATTGTACCTTCCATGTGCCTCCAGGTTCCGATTCGGGATTGGCATGTGGAGGCATTCCGGTGAAGCTTGTTGGGATGGGTTAGGGTTGGAGAGGGTTGGTTCCACAAGGATGGTTTCAGCAGGAGCTATGATTGCCATGAAAATCCCAATTTGAGATGTGCTTCGAAGGTGTTTTTTCGATGAACATTTTCAATCTTGCAAATCGATGACTGGAAGTTTTTGCCGCAGAATCTGATCTTTTTTTTGTGTTTCCGCCATGAGAGCCGGTCACACGGCATGTTCGTTTGTTGGACATCTCTGGACTGCCACCAAGTTCCTGAAATACACAGCTGGCTGGGTTTAGGTTTACATTAATCACTGGGAATCTTTTTTGATATAAAGAGCCTTCAATTTCAGGAGGAAACTTCATATTCCGCATGAGTGGGGGGGGTTATCATGAAAGGGATTGATGGCCAACTTGCTGAAAGGTCTCGGAGTTTTCAGACACCTCTCCGGAAGGTCTCCTTCCGGCAATGTCGGGGGAGCCTAGTTGTTATTGGCCCAACAGCTATCCTTTCAACAATCAACGTACCAAAGGTCCAAGGTACTTCACCGCGTCGGAAAATACCACCTTAAAGCTCTCAGGATGGAATTTTGGCTCGTGTTTCTTCCTCGTTTTCTTTTGGGGCCGACAAGCTGGAGGCGAAGAAGCTGCGAGGACCAAGAACTGCCAGGATCTTATTTATTTCATGTTATTTCAAAGCGATAGATGCACATTTCAAACTCCAAAGTTATTTGGGGTACCAACAAAAAAAAGTTCACCGCATTCTTTTTTCGTTTTAGTCAATCCTAATCATCCGGCCATTGGCAGTTTTCATTTCGAGTGATATCTTCACATGAGCGCCCGGCGTAAGACCCAGGCTATAGCCCCCCAGGCAGCATTTAGAAAGAAGAAACAGACTTTTTTTTGGGTTGCCATTGAAAGCACAGGGGAAACCTCTAGTCTAACGCTACAGCCTTTTTGGAGGCTTGGATTTAGTCGCCTGTTCACTCAGAGCGTTGGCTTAAGATAGGTCATACAAGAAACATGAAGATGAAAGACATGAAGCATGAACTTTGTGCCCCAGGAGAAAAATTCTTGAGCCAGAACCGCTTGGTGGATTTTTCACATACCCACTCAAGCTATCGGGCATTGTTGAACTCCTGCCTTTTTTGGTTTCAAGGCAGTTTGTTTGAGGGACCTCATTCTGTATTTCCAAAATAGATTTCTACACAAATGGATGCTGCCTCTGGCCGTCTACAAGAAAAATCAGGATTCAACAAGTACCCTGGCATGAAAGATGCTGACATGAAAGGCTGACATGAATCTTGAGTCCTTGTGAATGGAAACATGCGAAGGCTACGAAGGTGTGATAGTGCCAAGAGATCGCATGCAGCTAGCTTCCATGGCATTGCCGGGGCAAGCTACGTCCATATGGTGCCTTCGGCGTTGAAGGGCGGTTATGAGACATTTGTTGATGTAGCCATACAATTTTCAGCATTTTTTTGCTGCGCAAATTCTTCCAAACACCGTGGGAAAGCATGCCCCCCCACACTACATGTTGAAGGATGCGAATCTCCTTCACTCCAATAGTAGACACCTCCCCCAAACTTGTTGTGAGTTGTAAGGTTTTGATTGGTTTTGTAAAACTCCCTTAAAAACGCAGTGTCTCCTGGAAGGCGTGTGCCCGAGCCTTTCCGTATCGTTTTGCCATTCCCAGCTGTGGCATCTCGGGCATCTTCCGGTTTCAACGTGCAGCCAGAGGGCGCAGTACCAAGGCTGTGGTGAAAATCTCTTCAAAATTATCTATGTTGGGAGGATCTGGAGATTTTTGGAAATTGGTGTGATTTGTCAATGAATGTTATATTTTTGTGTAGTTTGCGGGTTGGTATGGAACTAGGGTTTTGTTGGCCTCTTAAGTTTGCCCTCATGCCTTGGGAAAGTGCCCGGTATTTTCACCAAGTGCCTACTTGGTGGTTTCAACTTATTGCATGCCTTTCCGAGAAAGTAAGAAGTATGTGAAGTAAAGGTAGGTGGTATCTCTCCCTAGCACATGTGAAATGAATTTCATCACCAAACAATTCCATGTAATTTATGTATTTGGGTTTTCTGATGCCAGGAGGGTGGTACGCTCTGTTTCCTTTGCCATTCTCCCCTTTGACCCAAAAGGCAGGTCCTTGGTGCCCTGACTGCGACAGTGACATTCAGGCCCACCTTCCGTGAAACACTTGGGCAGGTTGAAGTTGATCAAGGGACCCTGCATTGAAAATACACAAGAAAGGGTGACACAGCAACCAAATTTCCGATACTCCCTCAGATAACTCAGATTTTTTCCCCGATTTCAAGTGCAATAAAAGAAATGGACAGTTTTTTGGCCCAAACAGAGTGGTTTTTTGAGGTTCTTACTCCGTTTTTGCATGCCCATTGTCGATTTCTGATTCAAGATTTGAGATCAAGAATGGTTCTTTAGGGCCACGAACTTTTCACTTCAAGGCGTCATGACTGAAAGCTCTTCGTGAAATTGGTTCTCTTGCAATTTCGCATCAAAGAATGGTATTTTCAGAGTGTGAACTTGTTGGAAATAGCACAAAAATTCACTAAAACGAGAACTAGTTGCAAATTTGCATGGACACTAAAAATGACTTTGAAATGACTTGGGGGTTTTTACCAAACTTTTCGGTTTGTGAAGATGGTCCAGGTGGCGGACTCACCGAAGTGCTTGCAAAGCCGAAGCAAAGGTGCCAGAGTTTGACTTTTGGGCCTTTTTTGTGCCGCTTGACAAGAAAAGTCCTGCTTCTTCAAAGGAGTTTCCCGACGTCGTTTTTGGAGTGACGTAAAAACTTGTTGCAAAACTTAGTTTTTTTTCGCTTTTTTGAAGTCAAAAGTGATGGTTCGGATTGGCAGACTTTCCGGAAACCCATGCCTCCAGCACCTGTTGCCAGGGAAAGTCTGTGTACGAGCGATATGCTGATCTCACTGCGGGCCAGAGCAAGGACTTCTGGTTTGGGCCTTCTCATGAGGGTTCCGGTTGTTGTTCTATCGTCTGTCTTTTTTACAGTAACGTGTCTGCATTTTTTTGTAATTTTGATTTGCTTTCTGAAGAGTTTCATTGATTGCATTTAATAAAGCATATTAGACAAATTAAGATAGTAGAATAGTATGTATATGTATATATAGAAATAATAAATCCATAATATGATTCTATGTTTACCTTCAGTTTCATTCTATTTTAGCTCCTATGGGCGGGCCTACATGTTACAATCCTCTCCTTTGCTTCTCTCCAGGATTCGGACCCCGAGGAGTCTTCAGAGGAGCCTGGGGGCGTCTCTCGGGCACGAAGACTCATATTTGATGGAAAATCCATGGCCTATTTGAATCATTGTCTTTGGTACCTTTTTTACCTCCAAAATTTGGGAGAAATGCTGGAAAATTGGATTTGTGATATTTTTGAAGCCTCAGGCCTCAGATAGTTATAGTTCCATAAGGAAGCCTCAGGCCTCAGATAGGAAAAGCATCGCTTGAATAGCAAACGGCAGGAGATGTCCACCGAGCCATTCGCTAGTTTACAGGAGGGTACGTGTCGTACCAACAAAAAGTTCCTGCAGATACGGCTTGTTACAAATCTTGATTTAGAGACAAGTCATTGATTCTGGGTATCAAGTCGGGAAAAGAAGGTGCATCGACTGGTAGTTTTGCACTGTGTGTTTTCTTCTCAGGTCATAGAAGACGTGGAGTATGTCTTTGTCAACACCAAAGAGGACGAGGCAGCTGATAACAACATGTTTGATAGGAACAAGAGGAGAATTAGTTTGAGAATTATCATGAATCATTCATGAAAATCAAAGAATCGGCTCATGTTTCCGTCTTGGTTCAGCAAGATGAAAAATGAAAACCAGTTTGATTGACAATGTCGAACGCTGTTCGACAAAAAGAGCCACATCCATCTGCCATATCGATGAATACAACTCAAACAAAACTTAGCCGCGAAGTCATCATACCTATACTTTCACAAGTATTTTCATATCCCTTTCCGAAAATTTTTAAGATGGAACCTCAAAGGTCACAGTTGAAAAGGAACGGGAACCCCATCTTCCAAAGAAAAGCATTTGGGGCAACTTTTGAAGGCAGAAGCTATGTCAGATGATGTGCTACAGCGCGTGAACACCGTGTCAAGGTTTCGAAAAAGGGGCACCTTTTTTGGGGTGAAAAAACATCATTGCCCTCATCTCCTGGAAACCTAAGGCTTACTAAGGCTTAGGTTGGTTGCTATTGCTATGGATCCCTGTGCTGTTATCATGTCGTGAAGCTGGTTGTTGCTTCATCACAATGTGTTGGATCCATAGATCTAGGAGGAAAACATGACATGATAGAGTCAAACTTGATATTTGCCACTAAGACCCTTTGGTGAGGGAGGCTTCTTAAAAAGACAACATCCTTTTGGAGTGACATTTTTTTGACTCCTGTATGATGCTTCGTTTTTTCGGTGTGACGGGATCACCGGGTCCACCAGGGCGCATCAAGGGCTCTACAAAGTGCCCGAGGCTCGGAGGACCTGGTCTTGTTGATGGTTGTTGGATTTCTTGGGTTTCTCGAATTGGGAAGAAGAAAGCCAACTGGGGGCCATAAGTTTGTGTTTTTTGTTTTTTTTATAACCCTTTTTAGAGACTCAACTTACCCACAAAAAATGGAATTGAATCTCATGGTCACAGTCAAACGTATCTTCGACTATGGTTATGGCAGAGAAGTTGTTGGTGACGATCATGGCTCAAAAAGTATGTAAGAAACTGACCACCGAGTTGGTCATTCTAGTAATTCCAATTTACCCTCCTGGGAAGTAACAGAATCCTTTTCCCGAGTGGCACTTTTGAGTCGATGATTTTCTGTTTCCCAAGGTAGGATAATGTTAGTTGAAATGGAGGGTCTCCATTTCAGTTTCACGACGGTTTTTGGATGGTGCCAGGGTGTGCCCGACACGGAGCACGGTGTGGGGGCGATTACTGGTGCCTTGACGTCCTTTCCAACGGAACATGTCTTTCAGGTTGGGAGTTCAAGGGATACACAAAAAAGAGAATGGATGCCATAGCTTGAATCCAAGTATGACTACTTTTGATCTCTGATTTTTGTTTTTTTCTAGTGGCCACTTAGCACCTTTTTCTTTGAAAAAAGGACATCACTGCTTACAAGCCTTTGTTTTTTTTTTTGGCAGCCAAGAGTTGGGGGTGTCAGGTGGTTGGCAAAACTGCCAGTGACGCTGAACGTGAAGAATTCCTCTCGCAGGCGGACTTTTGTCGTTGGCTCTTCCAAGAGCAAGTGTTGGTTGGTCATGACATTGATAGGTGAAGAGCCATGATATTCCATTGCACTGAATCACCAAACATTTCAGGTACCTAGAATGGAGGTGCAAAAAGCAATATAAGCTGTACGGATACGGCTTATGTAAGGGAAAACCCACCCCCAAAATAGCCTAAAATATGGTTCAGTACCTTCATTTTAGGTACCTGAAACTTTTGGCGACTGCACCGGTGAAAAATTATTGGTGACAATCACCCTTTGGGTTTCCCTTTTGTAGTCAATCTTCTGGGATATTTCACTGATTTACTTCCTAAAATTTAAGACTGGCTGGCAGGACGAAAGTAGAGTTGAGGAGGATTCATGAATCCCAGTTATATATCAACTATACATCTGGCTTGTGAATGAGTGGATGCATCATTCAGGACGCTTCATGAATCCCATTTCGTTTTGTTCAGGATGCCAACTTTCTGTCCGATATTTGAAACTATTTCCCAATCATAGTCCGATGATATCCAATATAAGTTTCCAAGTATCGCCAAAATATAGTTATATACAAAAAAACAAAAAACCTACTTCCCTATATATTTCTTGGAACAAGTTTTCACGACTCTTCGTCCGGAAACTTCACATGGAAACTCCCCGGCCTCGTCGTCCTGCAGGTGAAACAGGTGGTGCAAAGCAACACGGAGCTCCAGTTGGATGCCGAGGCCAAAACAAGCCGTCAGTTGAAGCAATGGAAAACAAGGGCCCAATGGTTGTTTAGGGTATTTTTTTTTGGGGATGAAAAACTAGCCAGTTATATGGGGAGTCTAAATAAACCATTGAGTAAGGATCCCTATTAAACAACCAGTATAATGTGTTTTTTTTCTTTTCTTGTCTCAGTTGAGTTGGAATTTTTCTGGGTTTGAACCACACAAATTGTAGGTGTGGAACCACAAATTGGACCAGGTTTGAACCACAAAATTGGGTCCGGGACATTTATAATATTTCCCTGAAAAAATATCAAAGAACAGAAGCAAATGGCACACATTTTTGTTTCGGGACCGGACCCACTTTTTCTACGATGATTGGAGTTTGAAGATGTTTTCAGAGTTTCTGTCTTTCAAAAAATTCCCCAACCTCTTAGATCAACGGTTAACTCCGGGGAAAAATCCGAGGCGATGTCGGTACAACATCGGATGGGTGGACGTTACACCTCAGAGCCTTGGAGCATCGGATGGGTCATGGAAATCCTTGGTGGTCAATGGTTGTGAGCCATAGATTTTTTGGGGTCCAACATGTTTTTCACTATTGGAAAATGTTGGAGTCCAAATTTTTAACGATTTGGTTGACATGTTCCGAACGTTTTGTTTTGATTGAAGATCACAAGGTGATGGCAATGGTAATGGTGGCAATGATCATGACGACAATTAAAATAACGAAGACAAACGATCATGATGACGATGATGACGATGATGCTGTTGAGGAAAGGGGATGATATTGCCTCTTCGCATCCAGAAGCTTCCGTTTCCTTCCAAATCGGAATGGAATGACCCGAGTTGAGTATCTTCAAATTTCCTACGTAAATGGATATTTACAGGGTTTGGGCTGTGCTATATATCCCTCAAATGGGAGTTTTGAACATCATTTGCAGGGAGTCATGGTTAGGTTAAGTTAGACCTTCATCGCAAGCCCTTTTTTGACCCGGAAAAGTGTGCATGCTGAATGTGTAGACACATCCACTTTCAGGCAGCAAGAGATTGCAGAGATGTGAGTTCGTTGATGTTGTTGAATCGTGAATGTGGAATGTGGTTGTAAATTGCACAAAAGGCGGGCCCACTTTCAAGTGTGAGGATGCTCCATGATGTTTCCATCTCTTTGGTTTGTGTGGTTTTGCTCCCTAGTTTGCGTAATCTCCGAACAAAAGTGAAATTTTGATGATCATCCTGGTGGTGTGACAAAAGAGGTCTAGCATTAGCATCTCAAATGCTCGGATCCCAATATCTTTGGTCCCTATAAACTGTTGCAGCAGTTCCTGTCCCACTTGTTGTTGCGACCCCTCAATGGTCAAAATGAAGGGCTGATTTGGTTCCCCCAATCATTGCTGGAGCTTTAGGATCAGTTAAAACGTGGTGAGCTCTCGTCATTTCTTGAAATATACCGTAACTTTATATTTCACTCATTAGATCTTTGTTTTTTATACCGAGACACAGGGAAAATATACACCCTCCCAAGCGTGATGACACACAGGAAATATTGCAGAAACCGTTCGATTTTTCATGACTCAACGACTTTTTGTTGGCTTTTAAGTAGGAGAATGAATTCAATATTTGAATGAACTCATGCCTGTGGGTCGTTCATAAAACCTAGTTCCCTATATTGCAGTTCCTTCTTGAAACGATGGTGAAACAAAGGTGAATCTTCTTTTGAGGTGGAAGCTCCCTAGTGATGTCATTTTCAGGTTCTAATTACCACCCAAGTAGGGTAGACTGGTGGAGTAAGTGTTGTATGGCCCAAGAAAGTAGGCGATGCCTTGGTGGTGTTGCCGTTGAGGTGAAGATCCGGCAGCGTATCGTTGCAGCCGAGCAGATCACTGCGGTGTTGGGGGCATTGCAACGGTTGCCACAGGTGCGTTGGGTTGGGTTGAGTTGAGTGGGTTTGGGTAGGGTGGGATGGTTACTGGATTAATGTACGAAAGTATACTAAGCATTCATCGTATTTCATGGTAATCTATTGTGAAAAATAGAACATATTATGAATATATGTATATATATATATACATATGTATCTATACAGGTATAACGTAGTTTTTTGTTTGACTCCTCAGTTGATCCAAGCGAGGGTTGTTTTGTAATGTTCTATTCACCTGATCACGTGAGAAGGACTCAGCCTGTTGATGGCTGTCATTGAAAAGTCGATGCCCAGAATTCGTTCGACCACCAACCCACAAGAACATCTCTGGAACCAAACGAACCGCCGTTGCAGTCAAGGAGCTTTACTTATATATATATATATACATATATACACCATTGAGGAATATCTTTCAAACAGACTCTTAAGAAATCTTGAATCAGTTTGTTTTTTCATCTGCAAGGCTGGTGGTTTGCTAATTCCAATCAGAATTTGCAAGTGATATATATATATATTATTTTTTTTTCCGGATTTCCTGGAAAGTAATGTATATATATATATATATGATCAACCTAACTCACCAAAAATAACCTTTGGTTTTTCATATCCACTGTTTTTTTTCGGTGAAACAACCAACAAAAACCCAGGTTGATGGGTTGGGATTTGCCAGGTGGTGATGTGTTTCTGAGGGCCGCTGGTCATCCTTTGCCGTTGAAGAAAGGATTCACGCCACGAAAATTCAAAAGGATGTCAATCAGTTTGGGTTGGATGAAAACCATGAAATGAAAGCAGCGAATGCTTTTGAGATCAACTGGAACTTCACTTGAAAGCAAGAAGGTCTGAAAGGTCTTTTTCAGTTACCATCACAAACCTCTTCAGATACATATTAAACAAATATATACATATATACATGATACGAACATATATGATATATTAATATATATATATATAAATAAAAGTGGCAGAAGCGGCGGCGTACCTGTTTGCAGGAGCATGGCACCTGTTTCGAATAGTAAAACTGCCAAAGCTTTGGGCAGCCCATTGCTTTGTGCAGGCGAGAGTGGCTGGTGTTTGTGGCAGTTCCTGCGGCCCTTCCATCGATTTGTTGAAACCTGAGGTTGACCTGACCCTGACACTAAGACGGTGTAGCTTTGCGCACTTTCCTGGCATGAAAAACATGTGGAAATTGGGAAGTCACCAACCTTGGAAGCTTTGATAGAATGGAATTCCAAACAAAATCGTTGCTGTTTCGGGAGAGCTTCGTATCAGGAAGTGTGTAAGTTTTCGGTTTTGGTCCTTCAGTTTGCAGTGTTGAACTGCGAGAAAAAAAGGAGCGAACTAAAGAATTTGCAGGTCTTTGGTCCATTGGTCACTGCATTTGCGAAAACTGCTTGGGTTTAGGGTCCGGAAAGATTTTTGTTGTTGCGGACTTCCCTCCAAGCAATCATGTATGATGGACGACTTATCAAGAGCTCCACATTTCAGCGGTTTAAGCGATTTCGAGCGCGTGTGAAAGCAAATGTCTTTTTTGATTGAAATGAAAGGCGAAACATATCATACTCACACTGCAGATTTGATGTATATATATATATATTGCCCAGCTTGAACAATCCTTTTTTGGAACAAACAGAACTGATGTGTTTTTGATTCACCAATTTTGGGAGAATCAACATCACTGTTGGTTGGAGATATTGCTGGGATGAAGGTTTGAAATTTGAGTCGTAAAGAAAGGTTCAATTGCGTAGCTACCCAACTTCAATCCTAAAATCCATATGGTGGATGGAAGAAATCCTGCACCTTGAGGCACGCAAAACCCTGAAAGTAATGGGATATCTCAATATTTTACCACAACTGACTGGTGCAACATTTCTTCCATCAACAGTATGAGGGGATTTTGGATGGCTCATGTTGTTGCCGCATTTTAAGGTTGCACCAACGTTTGGCGCGTCTGCAGCTCTCGCCGGTGTGGAAACTCCAGACAAAAAGCCAGCATTTTTTTCCTGTGGGTGAAATTTTCTGGAGGGAATGTTTTAATGATTTGGTGTCCATCTGCGAGATTTTGATAGCGAGCGTGGAGTTTTGTCGATTGACCGGTGGGTTGAGGGGAAGTTTTGACGATTTTGCCACACAACCCGAGAGATAAGATTCAGTGATGGAATGATATCACACATTCTTTCTGATATCAATGTATTATTCGGCTCCTGTTCTTTTCGAATGGTATTCAACAAGAAACTCAACCAATTGACACGTAGATGCATTTCCAAGTGGCTGGGAATGACTATGTCTGATGTTCATTTGCCAGAGGTTTGCACTTTTCCACAGAATGATGACGAGAATCAAGAGTACAATCCCGACAATAACGAGCTTACTGGAGCTCAATTGGTACTGAATGGGGAATCTTCTGACTGGACGGTGCCAAAATTCAGGCAGAAAAATGACTTTTGTAGGAGATCTCCATTTTAGTTACTGTGACTTGCCACTGTATTCCTGGGTAGGGCATCACCCTAAGAAATGATATGTATATATACACGTAATATATGTATGTATATACATACTCATCCTTATCACTTGCCCCAAGCCA
Source organism: Breviolum minutum Mf 1.05b.01 (assembly GCA_000507305.1). Classification (NCBI taxonomy): domain Eukaryota; class Dinophyceae; order Suessiales; family Symbiodiniaceae; genus Breviolum; species Breviolum minutum. The sequence goes on along the minus strand of DF240692.1, from coordinate 89,951 downwards.
TCAGTCGATCCTTAGGAGCCTGTTGAAGATGATGGAGATGATCCACAGTGTGTGGCAGAGTGCTCCTCACGGAAAAATGGGGTCATGGGTGATGGATGATAGGTGATGGTGGCTTTCATCCCCCCTAAAAGATAATAGATATAGGTTGCAACGACTCCTTCTTTGTTTGGAGTCTGGCATCTCGTCAGCTGTTCAATTTCATGAGTGTATCGGTATATGGTGGGAAACGCAGTGGAAACGCTGCACACAAGGAAGTGATCTTTTTCGTTGGTCACTTGCAGAGGGGGTTGTGTGTATGTGGCAGTGCGGCATTTCAGCAACAACTATACATGGCACGCAGTTATAAGGCCCAAGTCAACCCACGTGATTCAGTTTCTTGTCGCAATCCTGTGGCCGTTACTTGCCTAGCTTTGTTCGAATGTCGCATCGTACCAACCTTTGTTTCGTTGTGCTGCCTTTGGTTGCTTTGGTCCTCCTGGGTTTGAGACCTGATTTCGCACTTAAGGGTGAAGAGCCTTTGTTCTTGCGGACGCCAAGTGGGATGGCCTTTCAATATCCTCGCGGCAGATCGACTCCACTGTTAGCTGAGGACGTAGCTTTTTATGGCGATGCTGCCCTGAATCAGTTTTTCAGTGGAGATCACCCTATGGACAAGGCTGCGAATGAAGCAATGATTCTTTACAAGAAAATGCGTCCGTCCTTCTTGAGTGCCTGTTTTGGGAAGTGGGTGGCTGTTGGCCCAGATGGTGTCACATTAATCGCACATTCAGAAGATCAAGTCAGATCCATTGCAGACGACCGATATGGACCACCTGATGCAGATTACTACTGCAACTGCATTGGTTGCGAGGTTTTGGAGTATGCGTACATGGACAGCTCGTCTACGCAATTGCTGGCCATTGACGATCCTAATGCGAACAGCGCAGTCGTAGATGGGAAGATCCTTGTGCGTGCAGAGCAGTCTTGGGGCGGGCAAGACTTCCAGGACGTGGTTTTTGCTTACGATCCTGGTGCTTCCCACATTGGAGTGCCTCTGGATGTGCTTTCCAATCCCCCGCAAAACATTCGTCCGCAACGGTCCCATGACATTTGGAGCGAAGACCCTTATGGCTCAACAACCAAGGTCAGAAGCTACAAAGGCCATACGATCCGCATCGCCAATACCCAAATCATGACAGACGTGATTCAAGCACGGACTTGGTTGCTGGGCCGTCCGGTACTCTCGGAGTTTGTCAACACAATCAACTACCAAGCGAAGGAGCCGCTGGAACTAAAGAAGTTGCAGACCGCTCCAGAGGCTCCGACATAAGTTACTCAGCAAGGACGCAACTTGCCGAGCTGCCAAGCCCATACTCTTCGCCAGTCCTTCGGGCCAAAAAAACCGAATGCGCCTCGTACTGGATGAGCCAATGATGGCAATGGCATGACATGAAGCTCTGCACAGAGTGGTTTTAAATGGCAAGAAATGAAATGTGGAACATGATGGAAGGAAGAACTCATCGTAGATGATATTCCCATCTTTAAAGAAAAACCAAACAGATATTTTTTGCTGCGTGCAGTTTTCTTTTTACCCATTAGCTAGGGTTTTGGTCTCAAAAAGTCTCGAAAACCTAACAGTTTTTGATACTATGGTCGGAACCCAATCAGAGATCATTAGTGCCCGATGGTTAAGCACTCAGCATCACGAATCAGGTATGTCACGGACATTTTCAACAAGTTGGAGGTGGAAGATTCCGTGAACTGGACTTTTTTTGGCTCAGCTTCCAAAGGCTAAACTTCAGTCACAACAAATAAGTTAAAAGCTGTTGATGAAACAAACCATCTTGTAGGAATTGTTGGACATATTCCCGTCCAAAAATTCCTGAATCTCCCTGTTTTTTTTTGTTTGTTGTCCAACAGGAACTCACCTATGCCATCCCCTGGGAAACAAATCCCCCGTGCGCTTTAGAATCCAGGATGATGAGATTTATCACCTAAAAGCTCCGGAAGGGTTAAAGGCTGGCTGCGATTTTTTGTGGGTTGGGTTGACGATCACTACGCAACGAGTGGGGAGGTGGGTTTACAAAGAAGGCTCAAGATGTTCATCTAATCTGGGGTGATGGTTGATGGTTTCAAACTTGTTTTTATTTTCATCCCGAAAATTGGGGAAGATTCCCATTTTGACGAGCAATATTTTTCAAAGTTGAAACCACCAACTAGTCATCACCCGTGTAGTTGGTTGTTGTGGTGCTCATGGTCATCATGGTTATGGTCGCCATTGGTTATCGTCAAAAATACGAGCATCATCAACACTGAGAGTCATTTTGTCAAGTTTGAGATTGGACAACTTTGGGATGTCTGTTTCGAATGGTTGTGCCAATCCTTTGTGCGATTTTCAAATTCCTTGGACAATGGCTATGGGCATAGATCAGGATTTGTCAAAGACTTGAGTGGTCTCCGAAAGATTAACATTCCAATGCTGGCTTCTCAAAATAGATGCTTCGTAAATCAAGCTAGACTTAAACTAAGTCAAGCAGAAGGAGGAGCAACTGAGCAATCAAAAAAAACACGTTTACACCCACTTTTTGTGCTCCGATTCCCACGGTTTTTTTGGCCCTTCGATCCGGCGGATCACAGCTGACCGGGGGGGGCCGGACCGCGGGAGTCTGTGGGGAGGGTCTTCACCTCCCCTCCGCCAAGGTGAAGAGGGGGGGGGTTCGTTGGGTGAATGCTGGGAAAGCGGGGAATCGGGAAAGTTATCTATGAATAAACATATATACATACTATAGACATAGATAAATACGGTACATATCTATAACTATGCACATATATAATAGATGTTGTGGTGGAAAGATGAACCCCGGACTGATTTTGTTGATTTATTTTGTCTTTGGGTTGCAGCAGTGTAGGACGTCGTGAAAAGCTGACAAAGAATCTGTGGTTTGACAGCGTTGAGTCTTCAACATCTGCTGTCGAATCAATAATTGCAAGCTTGATCTATTCGTTGATGTGAGATGAATGCCACCTTCACAGCAGAACCTCTTCTAGTATGATACTGCAAAAAGTTAGGAGGACCAAACTTGAAATTAATCTCCCATTTTCCCTCTTCAAATGTTAGTTGGCGGTTTTAACATGTTTTTTTTCAATCCACCAAAATGAACATCCAAATAATTATATCATTTTTTTTGATGGAAGGAGACTTGAGTTGAGAAGTATGGTTGCAAAAGAGTTGACGCAGGCGGTACCCTTTCTTAAACATGGAAGTGGAAAATTACCCTAAATGACAGGAAACTAATATTGGAGATACAGCCATTTTCCACTTCCATGATTATGGAAGGAAGGGTATAATGCAAATAACATCATGGTAATACAAAAGGAACCATCATGATAATATAATGATAATATAAAACGAACCATCATGAATGGTACTTAAGAAAAACACCATGTGATTATTACTTTTTTAATTATCATTTCATTGTTTTTTTCAAGCTCCTTTTCGATACCCTCCCAATAGTCTCCTATTTCTCACACAAGATGATGGTATATAACTCAAAAAAACATCAAACACCTGGGTTATATACACTTTTAATGGTAACACTTGGTAATTTTAGGTTGTATTTGGGTGAAAAAAGCCCTAAGATGCCCATGATTCAGGGTGATTATGGGAGGTTTCGGGTAACCGAAACCCTACGTTTTCCGGAGGCGTGATGTGGAGATGGTGTCTATGCCTCGGTTCTTTAAGCTTGGCTCAGGAAATTTCCCAGGCTGGGGAGGGGATGGTCAGAGGCTGAGGAGATGGGGATGGTTTGGGAAGATGTAGGGTCAGAATGAGAAAAGCCAGAAAGGTATGTAAATTTGTGTTTTTTTTGATTTTGAGGGAAGGTGATTTGAGGTTGAAACATGTTACAGCATGTTGAAACATGTTGAAAAAAAACATTAAATATCAAAATAGCTTGGAATCACAACTTTGGGATTTGGAATCATAACTTGGCTACTGTACATTGAGCTGAGTATATATTTGGTCAACTTGGGAACGGAAAGCCCACCCAATACTGAACAGTAGTACAGGGCTTCACTGGTGGAGTAGAAGTAGGTTTTGACCAACCTACAAAACCAGGTCTTCTATTTGTGTGAAAATGGGTGCTGTACGTGGAGGATTATATGATACTCACATTATATGACAGCCAATCATCCGGGACCTTTGTTGTTGGGTGCTGTGATTTCAAACAACCACTCCGATGACCATCAAGGTGATATGATTGACTATCAATAAAGTAGACTTTCCCAGGGACCACTTGTTGGAACAAAAACTGGGAGCTCTCAGAGCTGTCTATCCGCTGGCACATTTTCCAGTTTTGGACTTTTTCCCCTGTTATATCAAGGATGGCCTGAAGGGTTGAACTTCTGGTCTTTTTGGGAATTTTTGGGTTTCTTTGTGGGTTTGGGGGGGTGGTTTAGCGGTTGGATTTTTTTTTTTACTCCATTGCGTTGCGAATGGGCATTTTCTGCCACCATATGGAGCAAGGTGAAAGTGGTCTCCGGTGAATGTCGTGGACGAGAAGAGGAGACTGGAGCCTGTGAAGAGTCGCTTGAGCGAAGATTTTTTGGAGGTTGGAGCAGAAATCTGATAAAACAGACTCTGCCTTTGGATATGGCCTGTTGTTTGCTCAAAAGTTTTGAAGAGTGATATTGCTAGACCTTGTATCTTTTTTGGGATTTGTCGCCAAAGACAGATTTATCCAGTCTTAAGTAGAGAGGACCTGAAGACGTCATGAAGATTTTTTTGAGTCAGTCGTTTGGGACCAGAGACTCGGCTCCTTGAAGGACCTTAGGAGATTGGGCTTGTGGGTCCATCGTCTTAAAGCATTTTTTCACGGCTGGCATTCCATGTGAACCCATGTGAACCTTGGGGGCCCAAGCTACCAAAAGTTGCCCATTTTTGTCCAAGAGACATCCAGTAGTAGGGAAAGTTTTTCCAAAATGAGAAACCATGTCAGGTGAAGGCTTGACATCTTCACTCAGACAAGATGTCAATTCTTTGAATTTCATTTGTTCCCATTCCCTTCCATGGGTCGAGTTTTTGAAGCAAAAAAAGGAAGAACGCAATAGCAAGCACCGTGGCCGAAATTGGGTGTTTCCTAGGTTGCCTTCTTGCAAGCCTCTATGTGAAAGACAAGACTGTCTCTTCCAGCCTTGGTTTCCTGGCAAATCGAATCGCCGAATCGCCCTGATGAGATTATCCACGAAAGCATGTCTATCGCAAAATGGTTGAAGATCCAATGAGGAGGCTTTCCTTCAAGGGTTTGACATGATGCATTCCTTAGTTAACCTTTTCTTCACAAAGTATCTGAGTGCAGCCAAGTGTGTCACTGGCTAGTCGCTAGCTCAATCGGATGATCCCAGTGGCTAAAACCCATGGACCTGACGTTTCAACCTTGGGGCAAACCACACAGGCAGCTGGAAGGATTCTGCGATGGCATAAGATACCAACCATCGGCTTGCCAAAGTCATCAGGTGTCCTATGATGCGGTAAGGTTGTGAATCACTAGAATCATCCAACATGTCCATGGGGTCCAAGCATGATATCAGCCCTTAACACCGTTGGCAGCTGTGTTTTTCTTCATCTTTGGGAACGTAGATTGATTGACAGATCTTCCTAGGAGCGATTGGAATTCCCTACGGGGTTGCATTGGGCTATGCACGCGACATAGAGGCATCTTGCAATCCAACAATGAGTGTGGCACCCCTTGCATGGGTCCAAAGAGCCTTGCCAATAAAGCCCACAGTTTTTGCCAATCGAGAGAAAACTTCTATATCATTTGGATACAGTATACGTACATGTATATGCACATACACATTCAGTGACACACATGTAAACATGAAGCATCACGCAGGACACTGGACAGACTGGACACTGGACACTGGATACTGTAGAAGGCAAAAGGCAACAAAAGCTACAAAATGTTGTATTTGGTTGTATTTGGTCCTTTACTCCTTTACTCTATGTAGGTGTTTGTTACTCTTTTGCAGTTGAAACTGGGTCAAAGCACCTGTAACAGCTTGGAAAAAAATTGACGTGAATCGTATTGTAAGTGTTGCTAAAAGGGATGATACTGTTGATGGAAGACCACCTGGGATGAACACTGTAAAATAATGGGTATATTTACCATATCAGCTGGTTAGCCCGATTTCTTCCAAACAGTATTTTGTTTTTTTCCCTGCCAACACACGTAGCCGCAGCCTTCACGACGTTTTCGACCTCGTCCCGTGAGGATCGAGACGAGTTCGCATCCGGGCTGCCTGTCGCCACACTGCGTGTTTCTGCCACGCGACTGTGTTTGGAGTCCATGGTCTGACTGGAGTGCGCCTGGAGAGGCCATAAATGAAGAAAAAGTGGAGTTTTTATGTGGATCTTTTGGGATGAAAAAAACACAGTATCTAATTATACGTATAAGTGGATCTTTGGTAAAAAAAAGGCCGGTGAAAATTTCTTCGACATTTGGGGAACTTTCGAGGTTTTGGGTTGGGATGTTTGACAAAATATCCTTGAAACAACTTTGGAACAAGCCTTGGCACAGGCGAATCTCCTAGCTCAATCTATACGCTTTCGGCGTGTGGTGGAATCTGCCAAGGAGCTCAAACCGGTGACATATCAAAAAGTCTCAAAACCTAAAGGTCTTCATGGCATTTTTTGAAACTACCCACATGAATGTAACATGTACTACTAGTTACTAGAGCATCATCATCATCATCATCATCATCATCATCATCATCATCATCATCATCATCATCATCATCATCATCATCATCATCATCATCATCATCATCATCATCATCATCATCATCATCATCATCATCATCATCATCATCATCCCTTTTCCCATTTTGATCTCTTCCTTCATTGCCGATTCCAGGACAACGGTCGGCCGTGTCTCGGCGCCTGGAACGAAACCAAACCGGTGGCGGAACCCAACGAGGTGGACTGCGTCTTGGAAGAGTGCCTTGGACTCGTGGAGCTTGGAGACTCTGGGAGGTTTTTGGTGGATTTGGTTTCTGCGGCCTGGAGGATCATGTAGAAATCAAGGGAAAAACCCAAGGCTTTCATACTCGAGGCCTTCTTGATACTTGAAGAAAAAAGTGTGGCTGCAGGTGCCACTTGATAGGTTATGAGCCCAAGAAGCTTGTCCCTGTGCTTCTTGGTGCTCTATGTCTAGGAGAGGAGGTCGTCTTCTTTGCCACCACTATGTGCAAATGTCCACTTGCCACTCCTCCAATCCTCACAATCTCTGCTAGGTCCCGCCGATGAAACTCCTTCCTCCTTGCCCTGCTCTACGCCTGCTTTCATCGTTGCCACCTTCCTTTTCCAATTTTTTTGTTTGTCACCTTTTCCTTTGCTGTTCGATCTTTTGCCCTTGCTGCCACCCTTCTCATTCCCTGCCTGATCCGGAAGGATTGTCTGAGATATCAGCTTGTTTGTATGGACATGCCCATTTCTGATGTTGTGTTGAAGAGCAGACCCGCCCTTCTTTGAGTGAAAATTGGTTTTCTAGGTTTTGAAGATCGTTTCCCTGCGAGGTTATTCGGATTCACAATTTAAGCCACATGTTTTTTATTGTTTCTTTTTGGGATGGGATGAGTCAGAGGTGGGTTTTTGGGAGCGTTGTGCACGGATCAAGATGGAATATGTAAGCCCCTAAAACCCGGCCTTGATCAGCATCACTTTCCAGCCAATGACCAAACTGACTCTGGAAAAAAAGGTGGTACTAGATGCACTTGGACCTATGTTCTTTTGCTTCTTCTTGGTTGTTCTTTGTTGTTGTTGTTGTTGTTGTTGTTGTTGTTGTTGTTGTTGTTGTCGTTGTCGTTGTCGTTGTTGTTGTTGTTGTTGTTGTTGTTGTTGTTGTTGTTGTTGTTGTTGTTGTTGCTGCTGTTGTTGTCGTCTGTAGTTGCTGTTCAACTGGCCAAGGTGGGCTCAGTGGACCGAGTGCACAGTGACCTGCGGCGGTGGCACGCGCTCGCGGCACCGCAGGGTAGAGACGCATGCGCTGAACGGTATCGCCTGTGAAGGGCCTTTACGAGTCACGGAACCTTGTGGCTTGAAGCTTGGGCACCAACGGACATGGGGATGAGTGATGGTTTTGAAGATGGGTAGATAACACGGATTATATGTATACACATGATTGTTTTGAAGTTGGTTTAATGCATCTACAGCAAAGCTGAAATGTGTGAAGACTACTGGTTACTATTATTATCATGGGGATGCTGGCTACGGTGCTACAGCTATTCCAAACAGCTAAAACAAGGATGTAGTCAAGGGTTCTGAAATTCGTTAAAAAGGCCTTATCAAACCCTTATTTGCGGAGGGGATCACCCCCATCTCAGCAACAATTGATAAGGATTATTACACTACATACTTAGGAGGGAATCCCTACAAAGCCGAAGCATAATGAGCTACTCCCGCCGTTGCTCGGAGGGTGATTCTTTGATGAGTTTATCTAGCTGATGGCAATGCTTAATTAGGCAGCAGTCGATTTGGTGTGTCGTTCGAACAGGGGATCCATGCTGAAACTTTTGGGAAGAAGTAGAGTATCATTTGAGTAGCAAAGCCCCTGTACTTAAGCCTTTTTTCCCCCTCACTTACGATTGAACGTTTGGGGAAATATGAGTTTCCTTTTGAATCTTTTAAACTTAGCATGCCAATTTTTTTGGTGTAATTGTTTGAGCAAGTTTAGATATGAGCTTTAACAAAGACATAGCCTCCAGGTGATAGTTTTTCCCATTAAACCTTGTAAGGCTCCTTCCACTTGACTTGGGGATAGATGATCGGAGAAAGAACGGCAAACGATGGCAAACGGATCTAGAGAAAAGCCCACAGGTGAAATTTGATCAGTTATGTCAGTGATTATATACTGTCATGGACTTCGTTCAAGAATTCGAGATACTAGGAGTAAGAAAGAAGCATGTCTTATGCCAGCTGTTGGCACGCCAGCTGTTGGCACTTTCATAGGATTAGAGGAATTTGCAGCAAGCCAAGCCGAAATCCAGTGCTTTAGAAAGCAAAAAGCATTTGTTTTTTTCAGCGGCCCTGTGGTTCTATAGATTCACAGACTCCCTTGTTGGAGGATACGCTACCACCAGGAATGGCTGTGGCGAGCAGGAACCGCCCGTGGTGGGCGACTGGACGGAGTGGGAAGGATGTTCCGGGGAGTGCTCTTGGCAGCAAGATGGCCAAATGCTGGGCTGAGGGTTTTGAAGTGCAAGGAAGGAAAAGGCATTGGATTTTTTTGGCATGTTTGAAATTTTGAAGCAAGAAAATCTTCGATTCACGACTCAGCTGCTCATTTCCTGCCGTGTAACATAGTTGGATAAATATCCAATTTATCCAACTGCATGATTTTTTCCTTCCCCGTGAGGTATCCGATGCAACGCTTCAGAGCGCGGAAGATGCTTGAACCTCCCAAGGGTGGTTTTGATATGGATCCGTTGATCCTGATGGAAACCAACATTTGTGACGAGGAGCCATGGCTTAAGTTATGTGTGTAGCTTTTGCTTTTAGGGGGTTTTGGTTTAGGTTTGATTTAAGGTTGGTAAGGGTTGGTTCATGTTTAGATGTTTAGGTGATATTAAGCATTCTTGGTTGATTGCTTGGGATTGAAAAAAGCCTTGCAAGACTTCGCTATTCCCTCGCAAACCCCCCGTCACGCGCAGAAGCCACCTTCGGAATGCATCCTGTCGATGTGGACGGTGTGGACACCCTGCACTGCCACCTGTGGGGGTCAATCAGAAAGGAGCGGGGGAAAAACCTGGGACAAAAGGTTCTCCACCAGGTTCTGGAGGCTTGAAAAGATGAATGGTTTTTTCATGAAGTTTTCTCAATTCAAAACTTGGAGCATTTTTTTGCTGCAGAAATTGAGGGGTGGAATCTTGCATGGCGCAACTTTTGAAGGAAAAATGACCCAAGCAACTAGGCCCAGTCTATTTTTCGAAGACATTTTTTGGAATTCCCATTTTTGCTCACCCAGATGTTTTTGGGGAAAAAAAGGAGACTTTTCCCATGCATTTCAAACCAAGAAACTAGGCATCAGATATCATCAAATACGGCATCCGCTTCTTGGGTTTGGTTCGTTTGGGGATGTGTAAATTGGTGGGTCCCAGTTGCTATGATAACTCCTGGTCATGGCAACCGTGAATCGTCCACCAAAACCACCAAGTCCACAGAGCTTTGCAGGTAGTGGTGGGTGCCATCAACGACTCCTGTGATAGGTTAGTTGAATCGAAAATGATTCTGTTTCTGGGGGTTCCAAATCATGAAGGCTTCAGTTTAGGGGAGAATTTCATGGATTTATGCTTTTGTTTTGGGATGTTGGGTATGGTAACCTCCCCTATTTTTGAATATGTATTGCTGCCAACCTGGGAATAAGTTGGTACTATTCTAAAAAGAAGTTGGTTCATGGGTACACTCAGTGCATAGACACAGGTATTTCTGGCAGGCCGCCACGCCTGATGGTTTAAGAATACTGCCCCATGAAACAAGCATAGGTCCAAAGATTCGATCCAACCCTCGTGGAGTATTTGACAAATCGGTTGTTTCAACTCCCCGTGTTGAGACTTTACTTCCCTACTTCGACACGGGACTTGGAGAAGTTTTGGGGTTTCCCGCAGGAATCGGGACATTGACATGGAGAAATCACCTCAAGCCTGCAAGTTGGACTTTGAAGATCTTGGGATGGACGACACGAGAAAATATCTGAAGGTGGTGGGGGGGTGGCGGGGGGCAAATCACTGATTTTAGGAAACCTCTTGAAGCTCCGTTATAGATGGCCTTGAGATGGGGAACGTAAAGACCTCTGGGTGAGGACCTTCTCTTAAGATAGGGTTGTTTGAAGAGATAATCCAATCCCAGCACCAAACATGAAGTATTGATCCTGTGCCGTATGAATAGGAATGAGACTGGACTTGTATACTATGTATACCGAAAGTTTTCCCAGTGGGAAAATGTCATACAATTCAAGGTGGGGTGGCGGAATTGGTGGGAACTCTACCCTCCCACAGACAGCTGGATGATTGGAAAAAAACAATATGAGTACTATGATTACCAATTTTACTGTCCCCGTTCCTGGTAGCCCAACTGCCCCCAAATCTGACATGGGAAAAACCCTTTGTTGGGCAGGAAATTCGGCCGTGTGGTCAGCAGCATTGTATGGATGTGGTGGATTCAGAGTTGCTGGACCTGAGATTTCGTCCATTTTTTGTGGCACCGTTGAGTTGCTGAGGTCGAAAGGTAAGTAATTTTCCACTGAAAGCGGGGAGTTTCGTTTGTTTTTTTTATAGCAAAGAGATTTGATGGCAAAACGTCAACGTCAATTTTTTCTTTGGGGTGTTTGGGGTGGGGGGAGTGACATGGCAGTGTCGATGGATGAAGCTGTACCATTCAATTGAAGCTGTTTTGGGATATAGAGAGTCAGCAGCCAAGGCTCTCTCAGTGGTCTGAATGGACTGAGTGCAGTCGGAAGTGTGAGTTGGGCACCACGGAACGTTCCCGCTCCATCATCAAGGACTATGGCGCAGGGCCGGTGGAAACAATTGTGAAAGGATGTGAAGCTCCAAAAGTCTAGGGAGAAACAACCGCATAATCTATCAATGGGTCTAGGATTTCAGCCATGCCACAGAGGTGGCCGACCAGTCATCGAGCCATTTGGGGTCCTTCAGCGTCGATTGGGGGATCTGTTATCAAACAAAAAGAGCTTTGATATACGAAGGAAAGGAAAAAACGTAGAAGTTGTATTCCAAAAACCTAAGATTCATGGCACTACAAAGACTTGTGGAATTTTGTTGCTTTATTTGTTTTGGGATGTCAAAGTCGGTAGTTTGCTTTGGTTGTGCAGCTTGGATGACCCTTTCATAGGCACATGTGCTAGCAAAACACCATCTTTGGAAGTAGATTCTTTTCCACCAGCGGCTTTGTTTCTCTCGGAGATATATAGATTCAGAGTTGGGTGGCCGTGGTTCAATGATGTTCAATGTATCTCCATATCAAGCTTGTATTGAATCAGAATTCTTTTAAGACGGTCTTCCAACATGCCATGAAAAGTTCTAGCGCGCATCTTTGGCACATATGTATGTACTGTACTGTACTGTAATTTAATGTCATGTCATGTCATGTAATTTAATGTCATGTAATGTAATGCATCTTTGTTTGTATTGTTTGTATGTTTGTATTCATACATATATATATATATATACATATATTTACATATAGTATAAATATTGGCATACAGACACCTACTATTTGAACATCCCCAGGCCTCCCTTAAAACTCAACTCTCCAGGAGGGTTCTGGTGGTTTGGGTGCTGGATTGGCACTCAAGGAGGCCCAACTTGGGTAACGAACAGCTGGTGAAAACTATATATCTCACTGAAAAAGATAGAGGTTGGAAGGCTGAAAAAAGAAGATTTTTTTTGGGATATTTGTATTGTCACTATCCTGTCCTTTTTTGAAGCTAAAAACTGGCAAGGTCCCATCGGCTCATTGCACATCATATTGGTGCCAGTTATCTGGGTTCGCACATGTGCAAGTTTATGTATCACTTGATGGTAAGGAAATGGCACCTTTTCCTATCACAGAAATGGGGGGTTTCACACAAAAAGATTTCCTCCTTGCAAATGGCGCGGAAAAACATGGAAAGCGTGAATTTAAAGTCGAAAAAATTGAGGGAGCGTATTGTTTTTCCAGACGTTCCTCTTTAGTAGGTAGACCTTTATTTGTGCAGGCTTTTCGTGGATGGATTTGTTCCGGCCCGTTCCGTTGGAGTCTTTTTTTTGGATGGGGAAATTGTGATTTCTTTGGAACACCCGTTTGGGTTGATCTTTCATGGCCCTGGTCCCACAGGTAAAGGGTTGCATGACGGACTGTGGGGAGACCGACTGCAAGTGGGGGAGACCTAAGAAACAAGGGAAGGAAGGGAGGGTGGATATGGCCTTCCAAACCAAAAGGCGGAGACCTCAAAGTGCAATACAAAAAAATGATGGAAACATCATCTCCCAAAATCCCTTCAAAAATTTACTTTAGACCTTTAAATCATTTTCCAAAAATCCTTAGGAAGATTTTATGGCAGGTGCCACAGTCAAGCCGCAAGTCCCGGACAATTTTTGGACCCAGTTTTGGGGGGGCCATCAGCGAGCAGTGATGGATAACTCGCTCTCAACTTTTCGTGGTCCGTTTTTCGGGGAGGATTTTTTTGCATCCCTTCGGATGCAGATTTTTTTAAAGGAAGCATGAAACCTACGGCCGGGGGGATTGGATAAGATGGGAATCCTTCTTTCGGAATGTCCTGATCTCAGGGGTGAAATGTTTTTTTATTACCATTCATCCGGATTGTTACCGAAATTTACGGAAGGTCGTCATGTCTTGCCTACTCAAAACCACAGGAGCCGGGTTTTCGGAAGTTATTCAAAAAATATCTCCAGTTGTTTTGGGGTTACAAGCCAGGCATTCTCCATTCTTGCATGGAAATGGGAATCCAACTCCCACCACCAACATTTCATGCGGTCCTTGGGATTGAACGTTTGACTTGCGCAGCGCTAGCCCTTGGCTGTTGAACAAACATCCTGGGATTACACCCCCGAAAACGACCATGGAAACCTGAAGATGATCGTTTTTGGTAAAGTTCGGAATCTTCCCTTCTAAAGGATTCCCCCATGTTTAGATATTTTTAGGTCCGATCCGGTATTGATTTTTTTTTGGGGGGGATGCCAATATTATTCAATATCCAAAACCGCCTCTTCCAAAACGTGGCGAAACTGTGGTTAGGTGGGGAGAATGGAGCTTTTGGAGTGCTTGTAGTTGCAGCTGTGCTGGCGGCACGAAACGCCGCAACCGTGTGGTCGTCCAGGCGGGGGTGACCCAAGGGTGGCCGGGGCGTTGGCCGTTTTTACCTTTGAAAAATGTTACTGTTGATGGAGTTGAGGTTGGTAGTTTATCCCATTATTTTTCAGGGTTTATATATGCCAGGTGGTTGTTTGGGATTTCTGAACCATCAACTGTATGAATACCGAATACCATACATTTGGGCCTGGAAAGAAAAGTCTTTCCTTTCAAATATGACGATTGTGTTTTGGGTGACCCAGCCTGAAAAAAAATCCGGGGTCCCTGGCAAAGGTGGTAGTCAGTTTTATATCCCTTGAATAGACCAGATGTGTGAGATTTCATGCCGTGATGCATTATAGAGATGCATTCGCTACCCCTAATGGCCGTATGGAATATTCTTCAACTACACTTTACATAGTCTATGTTACACAGAAATCATACATTCCTTTATAGATGTACACAATACATGCTGCCTGGTTGTGGCAACAGGTGGTAGGTAGGATTTCATCCTGTAGTACCAGATATTTCTATCTGTATATGTATATATATGTATATATAATACATATATTCAGATATGCATGTTAAAATCCTGCATAGACATGTGCATGATTATATGTATATTGATACATGCGACATATACATGTGTATATATATACACATATTGCCTTGTCTTGGTGGGTTCATATGATGCCTTACAATCAATCCATGAGCACATAGGTTTCTTGTAGACCTTGCCGCTGCGAAGAGGCACCTCGCCATGGTGGAAAGATGTGCGATCCCATCGACAAGTCGGAGGTCCATCGGGAGAGTTGGAATGGCATTCAGTGGAAAGTCTCAATGTACTGGAAAATTGGGAATTGGTCACCAGAACTGATGTATTAATGATTATGTAACTACATATATAGTAATTATATATACATATTATATGCGCATAGATTTACAAAAATTGCTAAAACACACTGAGACTCTATAAAAGCATTTCGGACTGCGGTTGGGTGTTTTGCTGCAACTCACGGATGGATTGAGGACGCGGGCCCTGGAAAAATCGCACACGGTTTTTGCAGACCCAAACGTAAGGTGGAAACAAAAGTTTTGTATATTGCACATAAAGACACACATTTGTACAGCATACATTTGTTTTGCATATATTTAATATGTAAATATACAAGATACACATATATATCCAAGCCTCTTCAAATATTTCGGCGATTCTAGTCTCCTCCACACTAGTCAAAACGTGTTGGATTAACGAAAAATCTATATGACACCAAGTAGGAATCATTAAATTCTATGCCAATTTCTGATGCGTATTTCCCATCAACTCAATGGATTGGTATCTCGAGATTTTTCCAGGTGGCGGCTTGTAACACCCAGAGCTGTGACGTGTGCATCGATGGTGCATGGGGTGCCTGGAATGAATGGTCCAAGTGCACCGCCACTTGCGATGCTGGTTTTCGAGTGCGTCATCGTGATGTGGTGCAACGACCCAACAGTTGTGGCCAACCCGCGGTAGGAGCCTTGGTTTTTTTGAATGTGGAAAAAATGATGGATGCCAAAAGATTTACAGGGGGGGAGGTTTTGAAGCGTTAGCTGAACTATCATTTTGAGTCATGTTGCCCTCCTGGTTTGCCACAATACTGGAAGTGACTTCGTTTCCCATCAATCTGGAGGGAAGTGTCTGCAGGGAATGTTTTTGAAAGAAAAAGACAACAAGAGAAAGCTTAGACGGAGAGATTCGCTTTGCTCTGCATTGGTCTTTTAAAAGCGTTTTGATCCCAACTTGATATCGAATCAACACTCATTCATCGGAATTGTTTCGGATCAGGAGTCGCTTTTTCATGTTTTTTCTTTTTGGTTTCTTGTCGCTGTTTTCGGCAATGTTTTTTCCAGAGATGTTTTGGCCGTCCCATGATTCATGGGTGATTTGGCCACTAGCTGTTGCAATTTTGCAGGTTCATATCATTCAAAAGACAAGTTTGCTAGAACGACAAAAAAGAATAAGCACAGAAAACAAAGAAGGAAGACCTATGTAGTTCCACAGAACTGTTGAATTTGGGTTCTTGGTTTTACATTCTATGGAAGGCTGAGTCTGAGTAGACCTTGTGAAGGCAGTGTTAAGTGTGAAGATTTACTGTAGATAAAAAAGGCATCCTGAGAAGGGGCTACATTCCCAGAGACCCTGAACACAGTATTGAAATAAGTATTGAAATTCACGCAGTTCTTTTCGTATTGGGATACAGCTTTCGGTTTTCTCAGGGAAGTTGCTTGGTACCTACTACCGATAGTATCAGGTCCATGGATCCCCTGGTTCACCGAGTTATTGGGGGGCGGCAAGAAGATCCGGACATGGATCCCTTATTTTGGCGCGACCGATTGACCCCAAGGATTGGAGGACGAATACGAGCTGTGCACACACTTGGGACCCTGCAGCGAAGATCGAGACTGCTTACTGGCTGAATGGGACGAATGGTCTGCGTGCTCTTGCAGCTGCTATGGGGTTAAGGAGCGTCATCGGCGCATCACACAATTTGCCAAGGCGTGGATGTATGTGAGGTGATTTTCAGTTTCACCTGATAACTTGGGGAAGATGTCCAATTTGACAATCTAATAATCCAATGCTTTTTAGGTTGAGACCATTCAGCAGCAAGTAATTACCGTCCCTCTCTCCAATCATGAAAGTGGAGTATTTTTGTTCAATCGTCCTTCAAGATGAGTACCAAGATCTTGTCTTGGGTGTTTGGAAAAGGGTCATTTTCCACTTCCATGTTTGTTGCGGGAAGGGATCAGAAACTGGCAGAACAGAAACTGTGTGGCCATAAAAACCACGTTGGTGTTCTAGATTCTTGATATTTTTTGGGAGGACACCCGGAAACCAACACAATTTGTGACTTGAAACCGATTTTCCGTGCTGTATCATGGAATATCTATTAATCCATGTATCTGCAAATTGGGACCTCAAACGCTGGGGAGAGTTTTTGATTTTGGAGGGTGCCTTTCCCCAATAAATGGCCGCGGGCTATTGGGTGAAGTTCTGCCTCTGAAACTTCCGTGAACTTCGCAAGGGCAATGGGAAATCCTGCGGTGCAGTGGCTGTCCAACATGACAAGTACGACGAATATGGTCGACCCAACTATGGTGAAACGTTCCTCAGTTGATGTGGAACAACTCTGTAAAAAGCCATGGGTTTTGTCACAGTTGTCGAAAAAAGGCATACTATGCTTTCCATACACATATTCTTGACATGAGATTCTTCAACAAACTTTCAACATGAAGCAATCTTGCGAATGTTCTTTTGAACAAGATTTGATATTCATTTGTTCCTTCAGTGCCAAGATACATGACTCTAACACCACCTTGAGTCCACTGCCAGTCCCAAGCCTCCATGGGTCCATGGGAGCAACGAGGTCCTATGGCATCTCGAGGAAAATCACCAAGGACAGCGAGGGTGTGGCTGCGTTGGAAGAGATTTCGGCCTGCAATCCATTGCCTGCAGGTGTGGTTTATGGATGTTTATGGGACCTTGGGAGGTTGGGAAGATTTTTCGGGGTGGAAGGTTTTTGGGATGGGAAAAGGGGGGATGGAAGAGGCGGAAGGAATATATATTCTGACCTCAAATATCACCCCGGTCCGGGAGGTTTTGAGGTTTTTCTGTCCAAAATATCACTCCGAAAGATTCAACCTGAAAATTTATTGGAAAAGGAAGATACTGTACGTATTTGATCTATCAACCCTGCATTTTTGGGGTTCATGTGAGCAATGTGGCTTGACTCCTGATGAAAACCCCAAGGCTTTATCCTGGTTGAACTCTTCTGATTGAACCACATCCCAGATGATCCATGTATGGAACATTTACCTATACATTTGGCTTAGATTTATGTTAAAATCGTAGGTAAATATTCCATGCATTCGGTGCATATGGGCATGATTTGGCATAATCCTTAGCATGTGACTAGCTGAAGATGGAGGGTTGAGCAGCTTCCTACGTTTGGATTCCAGCAGGTTTCTTGCCAAAAAAGTGTTTCCTCACAGAAGTGGAACTTCATCCGTAAATCTCCACAAAGAAAGTTGCTGGTGATTGGTCCAAGGAACCAGAAGGTGTTTGTTTAAATCAGTATGGAAGGGTATTTTTGAATTCCTGTATTGAAACCAGTTTTTTTCGAATCCGAAATCCCCTTTCTCACTTTAACACGCTTCATTTCCTTTTTTTGGGTGTTTTTGTTGCCTTCTCCGATTGAGAGGTCTAGCTCCTCTGCACTGCGGGCCGTTACCCAAGCGAGATTGCGACTTTGCGCCTTGGGGCGAGTGGGGTGAATGCTCTGCCAGCTGCGATGGTGGCATGAGGGAGCGTAGTCGTCACATCAAAACGCCCAACAGCAACGACGGGGTGCCGGGGGTGGAGTTGGGAGTGGGGAGGAGGGTGTCACAAGTTGGGGGTGAAGTTGGGTAATGAAGTTGTTTAAAGTATCCAACAACAAAATCTGGTGGAAAACCCATTGGGATTGGATGAAGATGGATGAAGATGTTTGTTTTTCCAGATGCAAATAAGGTGATAGAGTTCAGTCATGGCAGTCATGGAGGGGGGAATTGTTTCGCCGTTTTTTTTTCCGTTGATTCGTCAGGCTCCATGCGAAGGTCCTGTGGAGCAGATTCAAGGCCGGGAAGAGGAAGGATGGGGGATCGAAGTGTTCGTCAGATGTTCAATTGTTTAACATGAACTTGAGGGTTTATGTTTTACAAGGTGGTTTTGTGTGTTTCAAAAGCTCAAAAAGGGTTGTTTAGTAATTTCTTTGGGCATGAAACAAAACGAAGGAAAAAAAACGCTGGTTTTTTGACACTCCTGTGGCACGGAGGATCTGTTGATTTGGCGAAAAGTCTCAAACATTGGATTCGCTCAAATATTGCCGATTATATGCTCGGTTGGACGGATCATTTGGCCCAGGCATTTGATTGATGCATTGGAATTTTGTATGTTCTTTCAAGCACAAGACATTATAGATGGACTGATCGTCTTTTTCCAGGCATTCAGGCCATGGCAGACAGATGCAACATTGGAACCTTCCATTGACAACGGGGAACATCTTTAGTTTTATTTGTATGAAGGAAGGGCTCCTTATCAACCTGAAGTATAGACTAGTAGACTGACTCACAGCACTCTCAATTTATCACTCTATCACTTTTTTTTGGATACCTCCCTTAGTTTTCGACAGACAGAGCTGTTTGGTGAATCCTCGGTTGATAGCACAGACTCAGATACACATGAAAACATGACATAGCCCCTTGTCATGATCTTTTCTGTGAGCTGGAACCACTCCTGGTTGACAGGTTGTGGCGAGATTGCGTGTGAGCAGAGGATTTGCAAGGACATTCTTATCATGGTCAGATTGTTTGACTAGGTTATGGCTTCATTTGACAAAATTACCCCCAACCTGCGGGAAACTGATCCAACAATGACTTGCAGCATATTCTTCATCCATGGGGTCGCAAAAAAAACCACCAACTAGCAGAAGAAGGAGTCCCAAACTTTGGGGCACGTTTTAAATGGAAAACCTCCCATCAAAGATGTGGGTTGGGTACACCCCCTAAGGTTCAACAGTTCGCCCCTGAAAATGGATGATTGGACGACTGTTTTCCCTTGTGGGATGGTAACTTTTCAGGCGCGAACTGGTAAACTTCAGGTGGGCAAATGATTTCTATACATCCATTTATGGCGCATGGTCTGTGAAAACATAGTTTTCTTATTCTCAGTGACTTGGGATTAGGCAATTCAGACAGAGATGTTTTTAAAGGGAGAAATCCTCCAAACTCATAGAACTTGATTCTTTCAGGAAACCAACTCTCAAATTCTGAGACGAGATGATAGTTGATTTGAATTTGACATTGTTTACTGGGGGTCATCATGAAGAAACAGCGACTGTAAAAGGCAACTGTTCAGAGATGAACTGCTGGTAGGGCGATATGATGCTCATTTTTTTTCCCAAGCTCGCAGGATGAAGTCAGTTGAAGAGCGTGGCCTTTCCCAAAATTTTTGCATCACGTGAGCCACCATTTCCCCAAAATCCAACAACTTTTTCCTATGGCAAGGACTGTGTGTGGGGTGCCTGGTCAGATTGGGGCGATTGCTCCAAGTGTGGTGGGCAACGCTACCGTCAGCGTTCGGTCATCAAGATGCCTAATGTAGCTTGGTATTTTTGTTTTGCCAGTGGGAAGGGCCGGTGGTGCCTTTGTGGATTGGTTTGAAAACGGTGGAATTCACCACAATGTCATTGCAAAAAAAAATTGAAACTTTATCTCAGAAAAAAATATGGGTTGTAGCTTCTATAGGAAAGCTAAAGGAACAGGTCAAAATTTCAACATTTTTTTGTTTGACACCATTTTCAACAAAATATCTCATCCCGGCATTCCGAACTTCAACTTCCACAGGCCTTCCTTCCCTTGGAAACGCCTTAGGAGTGCGGGAAGCTGTGCGATCCCAATGTCGCCAAAGAAGTGGGTGACTGCACCAGCCATTGCGAGGAGGGAACTCTGGGGCCATGGACCTGACACCCACAAGAAGTGACCAACAATCTTGGGGGAGACCTTGCCTCAAAAATCGCTTCTTGTATATATGAAATCAATATTAAAAATGGGCTCAAAAGCATGGGTTGTTTGTAAAAAAGATCCTACATGGTTGTCCAAAGTCGGATTTGATATATATATATATACATTAGTAGGACAACTTCAGGAACTATTGGGTGCTTACCCGCAGTGGAATGGTGGTTTAACATTATTTGGTATTCAACCTATGGTCATTGGAGGGCACCACTATTTTGGAGAACCCCTAACATGACGGGATGTTCAGCTTCCATCCTTTGGGGGGTGAGTACTGTACTGGTTGGGGGGGGTAATCCCAAGTCGCACCGGTTGCCAATCAAATAATGATCAACTAATTGCCCTGCACACCCCTGAAAAAATTGAGATCGAACTTAAAAATCACCCATTTGCAAAGGAATATCATCTGAACCAAACCTTCTTGTTTGGGTTCCAAAATTAATGTCCCAGGGTGTACATGTTATCTCTCTACCTGAGGTGATTAATCAACAACTATCATTAATGATTGCACAGGCCACATTTTGGAAGAATACATCTATATATTGGTTTCTTTTTTTTTGTGCTTCGAATCCATAAATCTTCACTTTCCACAGGGATAACTTAAGGGTTGGGGACCAACCTCAGTGAGTTGGGACCGGGTTGTCATGTAAAGAAATTGCTACCCCGACTCTTAAGGAATTCGTAAGGCGTATCATTAACGACTTGTTTGGTCCCTTAAACAGAAGGGCCTTCTGAAGCAGTCAATTTGTGTGGTATCAATCCTTGCTGTGTTTTTTTTTGGAAACAGTTAAACAGGAAGATGAGGAACTTGTGGTTTCAGCAGGCTTGAAGCCGAAGCCTCTTTGGGCAATTTTGAAGCCAGAATATCTTTGCAATATCCATGTGGAGGGGTCCAACATTGAACCCATTCATTAAATTATGATAAAACAAATTCTTGGATTGGAAAAGTTGTCCATTTGTCGTCAGCCCAAAATAGACCTCTTTTCCTTGGGAAGCCTCAGCGTTCTTGGCAGCACTTTTCATCGACAGAAAACGACCTTTGCAAACTGCCTTTCGGGGACGGTTTCCAAACCTGGAAAACCCATCACCACTATCCCGCAACCTCTTAAAGGGAAGGGCGAAAAATGTATGGCAGGCAGTACACGTCGGATGGTTTTTTGAATATATACATGTGTTCACATCTAGCATTTCTTGGATGTTCTGTAGAACATGGCTTGATCTCCAGGGTTGTTAAACTTTGCGATTCATGAAACCTCCCAAGTTGTGAGATTTTTGGTAAAAGGGGGGAGGTGTTGAGATGGATTTGCAAAGATTCGGCCGGAAAGGGGCTTGCCAACACCTCGGTTCACAGCGGGTGAAAATCATCTATTCATCTATTCATTTTTTTTTTGAAATGTTTCCCCGTTTTTCACTGGGTTTTACTCCCAGTGTTTCTTCGTAGGTTTTCTACGCCGCGTTTGGCGTTTGTCAGGCAACCTTTACACCCAATTTTTTTCCTATGGCTCCCACACTGCCCCTTAACCACCCTTCAAGGGGGGCACCTTAACTAACAGCTCCAGGATGAAGGTTTCTGTGGCTGGTCCAGCTGGAGCAGCTTGGGGGATTGCAGTGCCACGTGTGGAACAGCAGTACCTTGGATTCAGGGAAACGGTTGAAAAACCCCCAAAGCTTACACCCCCAAAGATTAACATGGAACCTGAAAATGATGGGTTTGGTTCAGATGATTTTCCTTTCGATTGGGTGATTTTCTAAGTTCCATGTTTATCTTCCGGGGTGTAATATGAAACCTGAAAATGATGGTTTCCAAAAGGGATCTCCGGATCGCCAGGGTGCCATTTTTCAGGTGAACCATGTGAAAAACTTCAGGGGTTTTTGAAGATGTTTCGGACCAGAACTTTTGGTCCTGGGGAATGGGAAAAAAAGATCCCAATGATGTTTTTTTTTGGTACCTTATGATGATGATGATGATGATGATGATGATGATGATGATGATGATGATGATGATGATGATGATGATGATGATGATGATGATGATGATGATGATGATGATCATGATNTTTAGTACGTTATGTATGATGATGATGATGATGATGATGATGATGATGATGATGATGATGATGATGATGATGATGATGATGATGATGATGATGATGATGATGATGATGATCTATGTTTTTGGCTGTTGCGGAAGTGCTTAAGACTTGAGACGATGAGTTTTTTTTTGCGGAAGACTGTGAAGTTGCAAGTATGATGGTGAAGAACTTGGAGGAATAATGTATATAGATAGATGGATCATGATTTCAGATTTGGGAATAGCAGTTGAAAAACCCTTATGACATTCCAACAAAGAGGCTGGTTGGTCAATTTGCGATTTCAGGAGTGGTGTGGTTGCAAAAACATTCTCATGCAATTAGGTACTACACCCTGCATACAAGAAGTACCCCCTGGCCAAAAACCCTGGGTACTTGGTAGGGTACAGTCAAGAACATCTCCTTACTTGGTGGAGATTGATCATCCCATCTGGGTGATGACATGACGACACCATGGGAGTTTCATCCTAAGTCATCCTAAGGCCCCAAGTTTCGGCGAATAATGGTTGGAGTAATGGGCAACAGGAATCTTGGAATCCTTTCGTATTCCAAAATCTTCAAGTCTAGGCATCTTGCGTCATGTGAGTGGGTGAGAGTCTCTGAGCATGGGGATGTTTTGAATGTGGATGACCCTCAACCACATCTTCAAAACGGAAAAATCTATAGTTAGTCCCTGAAATCAACTCATTGAGTCCAAATGGAAGCACACAAAACCACCATTTTTGAGGTTCAGATGCGACAGAGATCATTGACCTTCCATGAAGAGGATGGGATGGGGTGAGGGGGGTCGTTCTTTTGACAAATGGCTCACAGGTTTCAGGAAAATGCCTGGATGGTAGGAACGAAATATCAGTTCCAAAGTGGCAAATTTTTGAGTTGTTGCCAAGTGACAGTACTCTTGTCATTGAGTACTTGAGAAAGGCAAACAGCTCTCAAACATGGAAGTTAGGAAACAGGATAGAAACGGGGCACAAGAAGAATAACTAACAATTAGAAAACTGTGCCATCTGGGAGGTGCAAAAGTCGTAAACTCGGGCAATGTTTTGTATTTTTGGAGGGCCTCTACCTTTCTGCATCTTTTTCGAAGTTTTTTCCAGCCTTGGACACTGGAAAAGCAGTATTATTGTCCGACTCACGTCAGATTCAATGGCAGGAAGTCTGCCAGTTCTGCCACAAGGTGTTGCGACCTACAGTAGATATTCTTCAAAGGAGGTTACATATATGTTTTCAACCCCCAAACAAAGTTAAGTTGGCATCTGTTTTTTCAAATGCAACAGTATCTTATGGGAAACCCAGTGCGGTGAGTGTTTCAACACGTATGGAAGGTCTGCATTTTCGCCATTTCTCCCAAGGGGCTCCGTTAAGCAGGAAGTACCAGGTGAGAACCAGGCCATGGGCACTGGAATGTGCATCAGCGTGCCTTGGCACTTGCAGTGGTGGATGATGGATGATGGAGGATGCATGACCAAAGAACCAAGTTTTTTTTAAAACATAAAGTGAATTTCCTGATTTTGAATTTCTCATTTGTCTTCTGTTTCTGTATTCAAATTGGATTGATGATGATGATGATGATGAGGAGGAGGAGGAGGAGGAGGAGCAGCGTATATTTCCCCTCTCTGGGGAAAAACCAACAATGACTCCACGAGTAAGCTTAGGCAAGTTGGCTGAAAATGATTACAGTATTTCAGAAAGAATCTCCTCTTCCAGGCCCTTATTTTTCAGGTCGTCCCAGCCCTTGGTGTTTCAAGAGTATACCTAGAATCCAAATGACCCCTATTTTTGAAGGTCAACCCCCCAAAACAAGGCCTTTTCCAATCAAAACAGGGGTCATTTGGGTTCCAGGTATATGTATAAGGTACAGGTACTTCTAAAGCTCAACATGACCTGAAATCTTTCAGGTTGCGGTTGGTGAACTTCAACCAATCAGCCAGACAAGAGTTCCAGTAATCTAACAAGGCTGCCTGGAAAGATCCATCATGATTGTAGATGCTAGATGAGATGTAGTAAGTCTTGAATCCAAGGGATCATCAGCCAATTATGTTCGACTATCAGAGGGTAAGATTCTTCCAACGGGTTGAAGCAACCAACAATATCAGGTTCTTTCAATTTTTTTTAAAGAGAAGGTCTCATCACAGGCCTTCGTGTTCACACGGAAAATCTGGGCGCACCAGTCGGGTTTCTTAAAACACGTTAAAACAATGTAATCCACGAGACACTTACCATGGTTAATAGTTACCAGGGTGCAGAAACTTTGGGGACAAAGCAATTGTATTTGATCCAAGTTCAAAATAGCCTTAACAACTCCTTTGGCCCCCCTTTTCATGGGATTCCTACCATTCCAAATTATATAAAGATAGGTGGTTGGGGTTCAATTTGTTTAAGCATCCTTTATCTCCAAGAAACTTGGTGGGAAATGGATCCAATTTTTCGAGCCGAGGCTGCGGGACACTATTTCAAGAGCTATCGGGTGGAAACTGCCACATCGGAGTATGAATGTTGCTTGGGATATCTGTTTACCCTCCAGGGAACTAACATATCCCCCAAAAATGGCATGTTTGAAGATGATTTTCCTTTTCCCCAGGTGGGATATGTTAATTTCCTGGAGGGTAATGTTTTTTTTTGGCCGACCTGACTATAAGGTGTCTTGATTTTTTTGATGACCTGAGTCTTAGTGTTTTTTTCTTGATTTTTGATGAGGATGCTCATTTTTCTCAACTCTTTTCGAAGTAAAATAGGCTTATATTTTGAGATGACTCGACGTTACCTTTTGAAGAGGTGGTTTTCCGTGTGTTTAGGGCAATGTTTCAGTGATTTTTCAAGACAGGTTTGTTTGGTTGAACACGTTTATCAACCAACTGTTTCCCTAGCTCACCGTGAGATCAAATATGTGCAAAGGTCTAATTGTCACTTGCTTTTACACGCATCATGTGTTTCAGATCACTCTATTTATGCACGACATATTTGTCCATATGTGTGCATTTTTTGGTTAATGGACACAGTTGCAACGCATGCTGGAAATCCTTGGGATGTCGCCTTCCAGGTTTGAGTGTCTTAGACACTTCTGCAAAGGCGACATCCAAGGTGAAAGGCGTGGAGTCTCTTGTCCTCAGATTCGTGGGATCCGGTTTTGGGAATGAGGGAATGGTATCCCTAAAAATCCCCTTTTCAAATTGGATAAAGGAAGATCAAGTTGAAGATCATGGACTCTCAACTATTGAAGATGAGAGCTGCTAGTTCTTCTTGGAAGATTTCTAAAAAAAACATCATCCACCTGAACCAGTTGAGTTTCTTTGAAGTATCACGACACAGTCACTTTCTGTTTTTTAGTATAGAATGGACGCCATAGACAAAAATTTCTACCAATAGTTTTACTAATAGTTTATATTTCAGATGTTATATTCCCTGATTTTCAAAAAATCATCCACCTGAAAAGGTGGGGTGGATTTTCCGGGGGGGAAAAATCAAGGTGACTCTGGGGATATCTCCAAATTCTGGGCCCCAAAAACCCATGGCACCGTTTGAGGTTTCATAAACCTTCCCAATCTTGCAATCTCTTGGCCCCGAGCTCAGGGGTATCCGGTGGATGATTTCGGTGAAATTTTTCGCCCAACAGGTCGAAGAGTGGCACTCAAAGGCAATTTTCCAGGTCTGCTGATGTTTTTTTTGGGTTCAGGGGAAACTACCTGAGAAACATGCGAAAACTACCTGAGAGCCTTGAAACTTTATGAAACATCTTTCCACTTTTTCTTGGTAAACACCAACATCCCCACATCCAAAAATTCAGAAAAGGTCAGGTTAGGATGGGTCTAATAGCTGACGTATGGAGGGGTTGGGTTGGGATGATACAAAAATGATGACCTTTGATGACCTTTGATGACCGAGGTTGAGGAGAAGGATAAGATTGAGCCCTACATGTTCAGTCATCCCATCGCCTTGAAGTTGAATGCAGCAATGGAAGGTGTTACACCTGCTGGTAGTGACTTTGATGAGCATGAACAAAAATCTGAAAAATGATGGGTTCATAAATGGCACATGATCTTTTTTTTTGGGCCAGAGGGTTTTGCATCGGGCTGATGGATGCGAGAATGTAGATGGAGAAAAAGAACAGGATTGTTGGATTCTCTTGGATTTGAATTGATTTTTGATCGATTCTTGAACACATTATACAAAACACATCTATCGTTTGGAATAGATATCGTGGCAGCCATGTTGATTCTTTGATTCAACGATGCATGTCAAGTATCATATAGCGAGGCTTAGTTTGGTTGTGATTTTCCTCTAAAATTCGGACAAAACCTCCAAGGTGAGATCGCAGCGAGTGATGATACTGAAGATTGGAGGTGCTGGAAAAGGCCCGTTTTTTTGGGGGTGTCTTGTTGTTGGCTGATTGCTGTTTAAGTGTCTGAAGGGTGTTTTGTTGGGTTTGGTTGGATTTGAATTGGAGAATTTTGAACTCCTTTTTTTAGTGGGAGATTTTAAGATGCATGATTTTCTTGGGAAGAAAGTAGAAACTCTCATCTTGAACTCACAGGCAACAATAACTGAAAATGTATATATATGTGTATGTATATATATGAATATATATACACACATATATATATATATATAGAGCGATTGCAGATAGGAAAGGATAGCATAGGTCAGGAGAGGATAGGATAGGATTAGACAGTATCGTCCATCCCCTTCTTGAATTGATATTTGTAGGGGGATACATGACAAGTAGATGGCCTGAACACTCCCTTGCCATATTGTGCGGGACTTCTGGCAATGGTGATGCCAGGGTGGATGGCTATTTTTTCAAAGCTTCCAGGACAGTGACTTGGCTTTTTTGGCCTAGCCCAACCAAGAGAAATCAGGAAGGTTTTGTGGGTGAAGAAAAAAACCGTTATACCCTCATCCAACATGTTGGAGAATCTCTGTTTACTTGAGTAACTTCCTGATATATTATGACCTTTAAAGAGTAGCACCTGAGTGGAGTACCTCAGAGTTGCTGAGAGTACCCCAAATGGGGTTGACTCGCTGCTTACGGACGCGTCGCTGCTCCGCACGGGGAGTGGAAGTTGGCCGCCAGCGTTTTTGCTGTGCCGATTCGTAGGCTCCTTGGGTTTTCGCAATCCAGACGTGCTCCGCACACGGGTTTTCGCGGACGTGTTTTGTGCGTTCGGCTGTCAGGCTGGACCCTTCTATTCTATGCGTGTTTTGCATTCCAGGGTTGCTCCATGCTCGGGTTGGTGAACGTTGCAAGGGTTTTGCTGTGGTGTTTGCTGGTGTTTGCTGGTGTTTGGTGGTGTTGGTGGTTTGATGGTTTGGTGGCGTCACCGGGTGGCGCTGTGGTGTGTTCGACGGAAAGTCAGCACCCTGATGGAGACAAAAGTTCAAAAAAGGCCAATTCTGTCTTGATATTGTAGCTGGGTAAAGTACTAGATTTATTTGCTCCACCTGTTGGCTATTGAAATGTCCCTCTTCTCCCATGTTTGGCAAACGTGTAGGATTCTGCTAAGTGACGAGTCCTTTGAAATGGCCAGTTATTGACCTTCACTCAAGTACCGTTGCGGTTCCCATTGATATTTGATATCCCAGAGTCTCCATGCCGCGCTTCCATGGAAGCGTCTCCCCAGGCAACATGTTCCTCCTTTCAAGTGGATGTCCTGGACCGAACCGCTGATGATTGGGGTGAGGGGGTTGGAGCAATTTTAAACACTGTTTGGATCGAACAATGAACATGCATTGTAAATTTCAGTACCCTCCCTTGATGGTTGGAAGACGATCCTTTCTTTTTGGGAAGGCCCATTTTCAGAAGCTACGTGGTTTTAGGGAGTGCAATTAGTTTGGCCAAAAAAAGAGTCCAGTGTTTCATCAGTAATGACCTCTTGCATTCGGGGAGTCCTCTCCAAGTGACGTTGGTGAACCCGAATGATTCATTCAGATAGTTGCTGTGTGATTTCGGACTGTCACATTGCAATATTTTTTTGGTGAGAGGTCAGTATGTGAGATCCATGAAAAAGTACCGTATTTCATATACTCCATCATTTCTTCTACACATAATTGTGTTTTTTGCTTACATGTTTCCTTTGTTCGTGGGTGCATGTGTATTGCCTCGTTTATATAGACAGAAGCAGTTGCCCTGCTAAATTCACAGGGCTGGAAAATCCCATCCGATTCACAGTTTTCGTATGTTTGGAGATAGGTTTGTTTATCCGGCACAGTCATAGTACTTACCAAATCAAATAGGATGTACCCAAGCCTTCAGCACCGTCCAAGGTGTCCTGCGATAATGAACAGTTTTATTGTTGAGGATTATGCTAGCCAGTTACATGGGGGATTGTTTTGGAACCCTGTTAGTTACAACAGTACAATGGAGGATAACTTTCGGGTGTTCGAACGAACACGAACCGCGGATCTCTCCATAGGAGTGTCCATATCAGAGCTGCGAAACCTGTGAACCAACGGAATGCCACTTGTTTTGGCGAAAAATGGGGTCCCTTCGGTTGAGGATGGAGGTTGAATCACGTGAAGGGTGCGTTCTTCGCGTGGTTTATCTCCTCAAAAAAGGTTTTGGATGTTGAAATTGTTGAACTCAAAGCTTCAATCCTTCATGAAGAAAATGCGACCAAACAACCAACCAAAGATACAATTTGCTTCCAAGAATGGCCCACCAGTTCAGTAATTTGGTGGTTGGTAAAATCATTTTGACATGGTCAAAATAAATGGCGAAGTTCCTTGGAAGCCCTCACTACATGCCCTTTAATGAGTTGAACCATGTACTTTGACTCAGGTGCAATTCAGATCAAGATCGGTTATTTCTCCCGCATTCTTGCTGGATATTGTTGATGTTTGGAATATTCGTACATGCTGCAACAAACTGTGGCAAACGCAAATCCTACATATCCCTTATGATAAAGTCTACTTACTCCACCAGAAAATCAACAAAATACAACTTGAAATCACACACGAAATGAAGGGTGGAAACTTTTTGGATCGCCCACATGATCCCCTTATCCCCTTATTTCCCTATTCGGATCCCTGGGGTGGGTACCAAGAAAGCCCACCGTTGGATCCCTGGGAGAACCGGCCTTGTTGGAGCTTAGGCCTCTTTGGTGCTTGGTCTGAATGGAGCGATGCAAGCTGCACACAGCTCTGTGTCTTGGACGGGGATGTTGGTTGAGGTCGGGGGGGAATGGTGGGGGAGGGGATACACCAAAAGCTACTGAACTGTATGAATCATTGAACAATTCGAGTTGTTTACAGTAGGGACAAAAATTGTGACTTCAGATTTTTTGAAGCCCGAAAAAAAAAAGGGTGAGATGTCATCACACCATTTTTTTCCTTTTTTGGGGTGGTGTTTTTTGAGGTGTTCTTTTTTTTTGGAATCATATCAAAACTACATGGGTGTTTCCAAAAATTAGGGGTACCCCAAAATGGATGGTTTATAATGGAAAACCCTATTCAAATGGATGATTTGGGGGTACCATAATTTTCGGAAACATTCACATGGTTCAATGAAACATCACGAATTTCTCCCACAAAGTGTGCCATTGACCACTCGTTGATCCATCAAAGGTGAGCGCCATCGTGTCATCTCCAGGCGCGATTTGGGGGGGGGATGGTCACTGAGACTCGGATCAGTACTTGCTTTGGTGGAGATAAAAAACAGGGGATACAAAAACCTGATAACTTGAACAAGTAGCCGCATTGTAAAGTGATAGATATCCTTTTACCAATTCATTTCATCTTTTGGTTTGCATGTTTAGTTTTTTTTTCTCGTTGGACTCGACAAGATCACTGCAACAACTATTGTTTTGTCGGAATTCTGGAGGTGTGAAGGAAGAATAGTTAGAGGTGGTTGGTTTTCAATAGCTTTTCTTTTCAGCCGGAAGATGAAAATCCACATTTCGAGGAATAAAGACCCATTGAGAGGGAGAGTACTGTAGCTAGGTTTCTTGAAAGAAAGACAAGACACAAGTTTGCCAAGCACAAAAAGACAGCCAGAGCAATCCTGGAATTCCTTTGAACCACGTAGAATGGGATGGGTCTTGAAAAATCGTACTGATGATGTCATGCCCATAGATTTGAGAAAGTGTAGATGTACACTACTGGCAGATATAACTATTTTTGATAACTCCTATGTCTGGTGTTTTTTTTGTTTTCCTTGTCCACTTTTTTTTTGAAATCTCTCGGAACGCCATTTTTGGGCTGCGATTTTCAAACACTTGGGCCGTGCGTTCTTGGAAGGCGAGCCAACTTTGAAGTTTCTCATATTTTTTTTTCTGAAAATATTTTTTTGAAAAATATTATGATATATCTTTTGTAGCCACACTTTGATGAAGCTTCTTTTTTGTGTTTCGGCTTCGAAGTGGCTTCGTAGCCACCGTTTTCCCATTGTCTCGTTCCATCCAGCCTTGGGATTTTCAACAAATGGTCGATCGAGCTTCGGAAAGGATGAATGAGTGTGGAGGAGAACCCTGCAATGGACCTTTGATCGGTACCATGCACTGTCGCAAGGACGGGTTAGGTTTTTTTTCGTTGAGAAAAATAGCCCAGTCGCAACATAAAAAACCAATCAGCAAATCCACAGAAGTTGCTTTTTCCATCATTTTCTTAGGAAGAAAGTTTAAAGGAAGGCTTTGTTTGATGGTTTCAGATCCTTTGGTTGGAATTGGAATCCTGAACAACTTGTGGGTCACATCTGCTTTTTGAGACTGGGGGGTATCCTAGAAACACTTCTCGAGCTTTGTTGGGCTTCACAGATGGGGGTTGGATTGGTGGTGTTTGGGAGGACTGCGAGGATGCAGTAGATTGTATCTTTGATGAATGGACCAACTGGGATGCCAGCACTTGTGAAGGTGCCAATGGGCAATGGGGATGTTGTCGGGGTGAACAGGTTGGGGATAGAGGTGGTTGCCCCCATGGAAACAAGAAAACAACCGTCTTTTTTAAGATGTGTGAAGATGTGGTTTCCATTTTTGGAAGATTCTCTCCTGGTTATGGGGAGGGAAAGGAGTGTTTTTTTTTGCATATTTTTGTGGAGTTTACAGTTTTTTCTTTGGTACCGTTTTTGAGCATCCATCCCCCCCGGAGATTAGGAGATTCTGGAGATCGCATCATGATCCCGTGGAACCACCAGCTGTTAAATATGTCGCTGAGTCGTATTAGATTCCTTACAACACTGGGACGCGAAGTGTGTTGGTGTAAACCCAACGAAGATTTTGGGCATTTGAGTTGGGCTTCAACTCTTCATCCCAAAGAATTTCAACCAAAAAGGTTGGGATTTAAGGATCCCATTTTTTTGTGTGAAGATCTTAATTTTTTGGGGGCAGTTCAGGGAATCGAACTTTTCGATTTGTACAATTTGTACCATTTTTTTTTTGTGAATCCAATGTCCCATTCTTGGAATCTTGTGCTTGTGCTCTTTTTGTTGTTTGGAACACACACCAATTGTGTGATGTTTTATTTTCAAAGATGGTACTTGTACCTTTGATTCATGGATTTCCATCCCACCAACAAATGCCAACCACCGCTAATTTGGGGCCGAAACCAAACAAATCCTGGGAAGTTTGGGTTGTTGTTGCGAGCTGCCCCGGCTGGGAGTTCCGACTCTTGGGTCAGGTGGCCGTGGGCAAAAGATGCGGAGCAGAAACGTGAAGCAAGCAGCGGTCAATGGAGGCTCGAGCCTCCATTGACTTTCGCCGGGGGATCCGGGGGGATCATTCCCTGTGATCTTTGGGCAGGATTCCAGTATCATTTTTTTTATATGGGGTGTTATGTTCCAAGAGTAAGGATACCTATAAGAAAGGTGTTTTTTTTTCAAATCAACAAGTTCTTTTAATGGATCTTACTTCAAGCCAGCTTGGATTCCCCATTCTTCAGATCCCACGGATATTCCTTGCCAAGGGGGAAGGGGTACCATCTTTTGCATCATTAAACCCCGGATTGAAGATGTATTTCCTATCGAAAATGGGGATATTCCAGCCAGCTATGCTAGTTTACCAGACGGTAATTTCTAATGATGAAAACATCGCGACTTTGAAGCCTCTTCACTTCAGCCCTTCATGGACGTCATGGGGTTTGAACTGATGGTTTTCCAAACTTCCACCATGGTTCCACCGAAACGGAACTGGGAACTGGGAATGTTTGAAGTATTCAGTAAAGATAGATGTTTCCATTTTCTTTTCTTTTTAGATGTTGGCTATATATACATATCAGGTCACGGTCCCACGGAAAAAAACCACCTTTCTGAAACACTGATGACTCATGACTCCACCTTTTGCTTAGATTCTCCCACCAGCTGCGCAGGTCAGCCATGTGTGGGACCCACACAGGAAACGGGACCTTGTGATGAACCCATCGAAGACATCGACTGCGAACTGAGTGAGTGGCAGGTGGGGGGTCCCTTTATTTAACAGCTGCAGCTTCAACGTGGTTGTCGTGGTGACGGTAAAAAAGTAAGGAATCCTTGACATGCTGGCACAGCTTTTTGGTTATAATTCTTTCACATTTTGCAACTCTCTTGATTCGACATCGATTGGATGTGTACATATATGTATATATACATTTGTTAGCATTTGCAATCCTCACATTTGAGGTATTGAACGAGGTACACCCCCGAAAATGAACGGCCGGAACCCAAAAAGTTGGTGGTGTGTAAATGTTTCTCCTTTTCCAACGGTGTATTTTTCAGGATCCATGCTAGTTCAAAGTACCCTCATTTACCTCGTAATGGGCAAAAAGTCTTGGTTGTCAGTGGCTTCTCTAAATATAGCACTGCATGGGGTTGTACCATACATATAATTTTCACCCAGAATTTATGTGTTTTTTTAATTTCATAAGTTGATGTTTATAGATCGATGTAAGTTGGCATGGAAGTTGATTCGCGAAGGAGTCACTTCTGAAAAGTTCCCCGAAAAAAGGGGGTTTTAGGGACGGATTTGGAGCTGGAAACATTTGAAATCAATGATTGGTGATAAGCAACATCTATCACCCACTCACTTGGGATCACTCAGGGTCACGATAACCTACCAAAAAATCTCCGAACTGAGTTTAAAACCGTGCAGTTCTTTTTTTTGGCGGAATTTCCAAAAGTCAACAAAAAGCAATGTTTGTTGGGGTCAAAGGTTTTTTTTTCTCCTTTTTCTTGGATGATTCCTGAATTTTTCGAGAAAAAATGCGTCTTCGGAACTGCAACCCGTCGTCACAACTGCACTGCCGACTCTGCCAGGATTGGACACCTTGCAGCGTCACCTGCGGCTTGGGCTATCACAATCGCCAGCGTATTGTGGCTACGCCCAAGTCAGGCCAGTCAGGGCATCAGGGTTTTGGAGAAGAGATTTGCTACACCTTGCGTGTATATTCATGTATATATATATATGTATATACACATACACATACAAGTATATATATATAAATGCAGATCAACAATAAGAAATGTATATATCCACACATATATTTAAAATGAATATATACATATTCTATCTATATATTCTTTATATATAAATACATATATATATATATACATACACGGCACAATGCGTATATATATATATATCCATATTTTTCTGTTGCATTTGATTTTATAAACATTAAATTTGTAAAAGTATACTTCTTATGTATGTATATATATATGTATATGCAACAGTGTATATATATATACACATATTAATGTATACAATCAGTCCATAAATGATCGATAGTATTCGTTTCTGTTTTACGTGTCAATGGTTTTACAAATAGAGTGAGGACTTCAATGAGTTTCTTTTTCCAGTTTGACTCACCTGTATTCCCGGCAGGATACTTCAAGGTTGAGTTGTTGTTAAACATATCCTTTGTTTTCAAATGCAACGAAGCTAATGTCTACTCCAATTAGTGGAGACATTCAGTGTTGATTTTGAGGCTTCCACTGATGGACTGGACTCCAGTTTCAGCAGTTCCTAGTTCCTCAATTTTACTCCATCCCTGTATGTGTGGCGCTTGATTGCCATGATGAATTTAGTTTGGTGAAGCGATGTCTCTTCAACACTAGTAGCGAACTTAAAGCTCCCAGAGTTCAATACCAAGAATGCGCTTTGCCTCGATCTTCCAGAAAAATTCACCATGTTTTTTTTTGGAGGGGTTGGTTCAATGGCTTAGGGCCCGTTGTTTCTTCTGGCAGGCTTTGGAAATCCATGTGAGGGAGCTCTTACCATGGTGGACGCCCCCTGGATGCAGCTCAAGTGGTTTTTGTCGGATTCCGAAAAAATCACCAGGGAATCAAACGAAGGTCAGGAAGACTCACTGGGAAAAACTGGACTGGGATCACAGGGATGACGTACTTGGGGATATGCCTAGAATAGCAAACTACTAAGATGAACCACCCAGTTCACCATTGGCAGCTCAAGATCAGAGTGCATTTTTTTGTCATCAAAGATGGTTGCGGACCATGTTGATATAGTATTCCGATCATCCATATATCAGAGGTATCCAACCGTTGCTGACTGTCCAATCCAGCTAGTGGGAGTTGAGATTGATCATTTATGTCATGATTGACGTCACATTTTACACATCTTAGGGTTAATTACTAGGATTGTTGACCGCCCGCAACAATACGTAAAAAGGGCGAGATGCCCTGAAGAAGGTAGGATCAGTTCTCCCGGTTTTGGGTGGTATCTCCTATATTTGGTACTGCAACTATAGATTTGCTTGCTGAACAGGTTCATTGGTTGACCAACAAAAATACATGTGAAAAAAAAATGACAGATCATCAAGGAGATACTTCCTTGTAGCAGTATTGACAGGTGGCGTCAGGCAGCAAAAGCTAGCAAATAATGCTGGGTTTCAAAATAGGGAGATATTTTTCAGTATTTCCAAAAAGAGGAAGCTTCTACCAACCCATCAAAATGGCTGCCTTTCTCTTTGTGCCCACCAGCTTTGAACCACACTGAGAAATTCCATTTATGTTTTCTTGAAATTGCACGTGTTTTTGATCCAGATAAGTTTCGGGGTCCCATCAATTCTTAAGATTTACAGTAATGGCAAATCAAATCCGCCATCGGAAATAAATCCATTTTGGAAACGTGGACATTCTGGTCTGAAAGAACATCGGGTTGTTTGCAATGCAGAAGCTTTTTATAGACCTGGTGTTTCCTGCATGTTTTGGAAACCGAGGGGAAGAGGGTGAAAGATCAGTTTGGGGGTCTGGCGAATGTTGCCACATGCAGTTTTCATGGCAGGTTTTAGATTGAGGCCTGTGGCCACTGGTGAACCAAGGCAACCTCATGCATCAACAACAGGTAGTTCAGTAGCATTCTGAAATGATGACCTGAAGTAGTTGGCGAATATATAATGCATAACTTGTATAGTATTAGAAAGGCCATCTTTGGGATGATCCAATTCCAAACTATTCTCAACTTATGAAAAATTCCAGGATGGTTACATATACAGAATCTGTAGATATGTACATCTGAGTGTGAATCATGGCCTCCCAGATACTTAAGACATACTTTCATCGCAGCGATCAGCGCCTCGAGGATTGCCGCATGAAGATGTGTCCTTCGCAGGTCGCTTGGAGGGTAGCCTTGGTATTTAACAGCAGTTTGGCCCCTGAAAGTAGGCCTTTTGGGGCCCCAAAAGGAAAGAAAGGATCATCTTCCAGTCCCATCATTTTTCAGGGGCGAAATGTTAAACTTCATGGGTGAAAATTGGAGGTTGATGGAATCATGTCATTCACCAAGATACACTGGGAAGCTTCCTGCTGATAGGTTGTTTGAATTGGGAACCCTTCGTTTCAAAAAAATTGATGACATAACTAATAGCCTGTATCATTGCAGAAATCCAAACTCGCTGTATTTCGGGACCTGAAGGTGAAGTCCATTTTCATTTTCTGTCCAAACCTTTTTTTTTGGTTGAAAAAAAAGTCAACCTCCTGAGAAGTTATGTGTTCCTTTGGGTTGGCGAAAGGGTTGGTGAGTTACCCTCGTGGGAACTAACATATCCCATCAAAAGTCACTTTCGAGTCCATGATTTTCCGGCTTTCCCAAGGTGCGATATGTGATCGTTCTTTTTGGAGGGTTTAACCAAAACAGATTGAAAAATACTAAGTGCCGAAGCCGTGAAAATTATCTACAAGTTTCCCCCCCCCCAGTTCTGGAGGGTAAAAAAAAACAATATACAAGTTGTGAAGGGGAAAACCTTCAAGGCCCGGGCCTTGGATCATGTTTTTTTTCCCCGAGACCTTGGATCAATTTGAGGACTGCGAATGGGGTCAATGGACATCTTGGAGTGATCCGAATGACAAAGGTGGGGAAAAACGGCGGCAAAGCAGAAAAACGTGGGTTTCACCAACAAGAAAACAGATATGATATGATATATATATATATAGATATGTCATATTTACATAAATATTTTAGTGACTTTCAAGGGCCATGGTCGTATAGTATGTATGACCTAGATATTTTAAGAAGTGGTTAGGAGGATGGGAACGCTGTAGAACATTGGAACCAGGCATCAAAAACCCGTCCCACCAGTTGGAGTGCTTATCCCAGCCAGGATGCCCTTTATATCTTGAATATCTGTTATTAACATGTATTCCATTCCTGAAGTTTGGGAAAGCTTACTGCTACTTGAGAAAGCATTCCAAAGTTTTCATAGGGATTGGTATTTGTAGATGAGTGTCTAAAGATTCTGGAAACATTGACTTGTAGGTATGGACAAGCCATGATCAGAACTGCGTTTTCTGTTCCACGGCGAGCTGTAGAGATATCACATGGAAAGGTGTATGGTTCAACCTATTCTAGACATATCCCCAAACAAAATCCTATGGTTCAACCTATTCATCTTCCAGTTTTGGTCTGAACCAACCAGTGAAAGAAACTCATGGGGCCAATTGCCTGGTCTTCTACTAAGGCATGTGCTCACGGAAGCGAAAGATCTACACGCAAGCTTCAGGTGTTTGGGGCGGCAAATGGTCAAAATGGGAGGGGTTAAAGGTTCAATTCTTGATGCTTGCAATTTTTTGTGTTCACTTGCGCATGCTTCTGCTTGGGTACATCACCAAGCAGCAAATCTTGTGGCCAAAATTGGATCCACCGATGCAAAATATCACCATTTTTGGTGGTGGTTGACGTTGGTAGTTCACTGTTGTAGGATGTTGTAGGCATATCCCCAAGTAACAATCCCTTTCATACAGGTCTTCGGAGATAGGTTGAAGCACATATCGCCAAACCTTTGGTTGCAGAGTAAGTCAATTGGACGGAATGATATATTTGATGTACATGGAATGATGGGTTTCTTAAACTGAAATGAAGGATCAGTTTTCATTTCTGCCATTGTCATGTGTTTCTCTTACATAGGATTCGATGCTTTCTATTTCTCTTACTGACCCAACCGCCAAGGTCAGGATACTGGCGATAAAAGATCTGACAGGCAATCCTCCCTTTTGGCCGACACAAATCTGGTTTTTCAAGCACAGAAATTGAAAGGTATATTAAAA
Source organism: Breviolum minutum Mf 1.05b.01 (assembly GCA_000507305.1). Lineage (NCBI taxonomy): Eukaryota > Dinophyceae > Suessiales > Symbiodiniaceae > Breviolum > Breviolum minutum. The sequence continues at coordinate 51,967 of DF240692.1, read as the reverse complement.
GGTAAGTTAGTGAAAGGTTCGTAAAAGTAATACATCGGAACCGTGCCACCTACTTTTTTTGCTTAGTACATACAATGTACATGTTATGCAATGTACGCATGCATATGATATATGTATACATGTAATATTTTATAACCTACTTGTATACATACACATACACATATATACTGTGTATATATACATGAATACTTATGCGTATATATATATATACATATACTCAGTGCTTTCCGAAACACCTGAGGTCTTGGAAGTCCATGTGAAGGTCCCATGAAGGCGTTCTTTCCGGGAATGGGATTCACCTTCTGGGAAGAAAGGGATCAAAGTTAATCCAATCTAGGATTGTTCTACAGTGGTTACGTTACCTCGATTCTCCTCCCCTTCAACCATCAAACCATCAGGAATATTTGTTTAGTTGGTGTTTTCCTTTTTTTTACGGATTCGATCCCACGAGATGGTAAATCACCATGTTTTCACCAAAGAACTTGGGACAATATTGTTGGATTTTTTTTTTCCAAGCATCGAACAAGCAAATCCAAGTTATTTTGCAAAAACTATTCATATTAATTTTATAGTTTATGGGAAGGTATAGATATATAATTACATGTATACGTATTGGCGGGCTATCCAAAGCCAGGAAGAAACATCTTCTGGCTGCTGGCTGTTTGTGGGGGTTTGCTCAAAACCGAAAGCAACAGTGGATGCAGGAAGTGACTTTATGCCTAGCCGTGGTGGATTGCGCAATCAGTGCTTGGAGTGGCTGGAGCATCTTGACGTTTTGGGTGTGACCGTGAAAGGTTGGTTGGAGTCCCTTCTTGGGATGAGGGGCAACCATTTGGTTCATTGGATCCTTGTCATGGTGTTTCTAATGAACAGGTGTTCCTCTTTATAAACACTGAGCAGAAATTGGAAAGCATTAGTGTCAAGTGGAAGGGCTTGGAAGTTGAACTCATCAAAACCCGTGGGGCAGCTGCAGAGACTAAGCTCAACAGGAGAACGGCCAGAAAAGGCTGGAGTTTAACCACCAGCCTTTTCTTATTCTCGCGCCATCATCATGGTCATTGTCATCAGATCCATCAGATCTGGATGTAGTGATTCAGCAAAAACTATTCTCAACGCGGGATCCAAAAAATGTCCCAGCCATCTGCGGTCCCTCAATGTTTTGGTACCTTACATTCTTTTGGTGCTTTCAAAGATGTTCTATTTTTACCTCGGAAATTTTGCGAAAACATGATCGCAATTCGTCAGTTGTACCACCTAGGAACTTGAAAAGATGTACTGTACCTAGGAACTTTAAAAGATTTCATAGGAAGCCGAATCTCAATTTTCAGGTGGCCATCCATTTCCCAGGTCCCTGTGATCGCAGCTGCGGTGTGGGACAATCCATGCGTGGTCGTCATATCACCGAGTCGCCCCGCAACGGTGGCCAGGCGGAAAGCGACATTGAGCCCATACAAAAGGGAACATAAAGGCAACAGGTGGTTGACTACTTGAATGTGAATATATATATATATATATATAGATGGGATATGAATAAAGAACATATATATGTAAGCTTACCATATACAACAGAAAAATAGGTACCATATTCTTATCTAGCCCATGCAGTATTCAAAATTCAATGAACAAAACAGTCAGATTTCAGATATGAGATTCAGATTTTGTTTGTTGTAGCTCCAATCCAACGATGTGTTCGAAAGTTGTGGTTGTTGATGATGATGATGATGATGATGATGGTGATGATGGTGATGATGAGGATGAGGCCGAAGAGAAGGAGGGTTGTTTTTCTCAGCGGTAGGGTAGCTAAATGAGTCAGAGTCTGAATAGAATTCGTTTACTTGTTTCGTTCCATTTTGATCAAATAGCATTTGAATGCTTTTTCTTTCTGTTGCACTCCCTAAACTAAAATGGCCTCTAAAGAAAATAGGCCGGGCCCCAAACGGAAAGAAGTATTCCAACTCCATCCATTTTCAGGTGTAAACTCGCTGTTAGTTTCAGGGAGGGTGAACGGCGATGTACTAACTTTCATGGTCCAGGCGTGCCCAGAACAGTTGGAAGAATTGCGAGGATGCAACGAATCACCCTGTGGTGGCAAGCATTGCGAGGCTTTCGAAAAAAATCTGGGGAACTTGGATTTTCGGAGGGATTTCTCCGGGTGGAGTTCTCCGGGTGTCTTGTGGAAATTGTTTAAGGTTTTCCGACTCGGAAAGTGGCAAAGGAACCGATTTTTTGGTTCTTTTTTTTGTTTGTTTGTTGACCTCTCTGGATTTGGATCCACTTCATCAATTGGTGGGCGTATGAAATAAGGGTGCAGAACGAATGAAACTCTTTGGAAGGAATGAAACTCCTGGTCCCTTTGGAAACGAAAGAAACACCAAGAAGGTCTAGGTGTGCCCTGCAAAACGAAAGATGAATGCCTGGAAGCTGTTCCAAAAATAGCTGAGGTGCTAAGGAGCTGAGGATCATCTTTTTCGGTTTCCATCTTCAGTTGCGGGTGGCGTAAGGATTTCAATCATTCCACGAAAATCTCCGAAAAATTACAAAAGATGAGTGATTCGTAGATGAGAGGCAGCTGTATTTCCCAAAGTCTTCGCAGCTTCTTTTCCCAACAGGGTGTTTCCTTAAATGGTGGTACCCCCCAAACACCCCAAAATGATCATTTTTAGTAGGAAACACCATGGTTGTTGGGTACCACCATTTTAGGAAACCCCCAACAGGTGAGTGAATGGAAGGAATGGGGCATTTGTTCCAACACTTGCGGCAGAGGGACGCAAATCCGGGAGCGCTTCTGGGAGGCAATTTTGGTGAAAAATCAGTTGGATGAATAGCTGGGGTTATTTTCAACACATATATATATATATATATTCACAATAGAATTATGATATGTAGATACAATGTATGATACATAATATACAGATACTACATAATTTCTTTTTATTATTCATATTATAGAATATATACTATGTAATATGATGTATATGACATACATCTCGATGACCATGGTGCAATAGTACCACCCACTCTTGGGGGTTAAAAAAATATATACTTATTTAGGGTAAAACGTTGGACAAATTTGGACCGACTGGATGAAACAGGGAAAGTTTGATTGATTCATTCATATGATTTGATATGTATATATGTATATATATATATATATGAATAAATACATAGACACCTGAAACCTTTTTGTTTGTTGTTTTGCCTCGCAAAGAAGCTTTTTTTTCCTAGTCAAAAAAGGGGCATTCTGTTTCCAGGAGTGTCTGTTTGTAAAAATATATATATATATACACATAATATGTATATATATATATGGTATATGCATATAATATGAATATATTCACATATATACATATATATATATATATATACGCCCCTCTTGTACTTCTTNTACTTCTTGACCGCAATTCCAATTTTGGGATAGTGATAGTGCGTCACGAAGCATATTTCTTGTGAGTTTTTTTTCCCATTTGCCTCATTGTGGGAGATGATGATTCCGTGATGACGGATTCTCCTGCTCTGAAACATCCATTGGTCATTCCCGCATGACTGGAGTGTTTTTTGTTTCTTCAGTGGCCAAAACATTCCGCAATGTGAAGACAGAGAGGTTTCTGACGGTTTCTCAAGGTGATGAAACAGCGATGTTTTGTTTTTTTGCAATCTTTTCTGGTTGAAGCCTGGTAATAAAAAACTGCAAACCCTTGGTATGATCCTCATAAGAGTGGAAGGGGGATGAGTCCGGTTTTTCGGTTCTGATCTTCCTAGAGCTGGGTTTCATGTCGGTTGATCTCTTGAAAAACCGTCAAAAATTTACATTGTGGGAGTGAGATTCGGTTGAAGTAGAAAAGCCCGCATTTCGTGAGAAGTTGTTGATTCTACGAGTTGTTTAATTGCTATCTCAGTTTATCAGAGGGTACATTACATTACCAGAATTTATTCATCATAAAAAAACCACATCATTTTGGCAGTTCTTGTCTGACGGGGGTACTAAATAAACACCAAGGCTTTGTTCTGAACGAAGCGAATGGCGGCCGTGGTTGCGACAATCTCTTGGCTGAAGCACGGGAGTGTGGCGAAATCGATGAGGATGTGGCAGGTGGAAACTCTGGGGGTTGTTTTCGTGGGGAGATTTTTTGTTTTGCCACGACTTGGAAGGTTGGTTGCTTCCATGAAACATGTTTTTTTCGTTTGGAATCAATGTGTGGATTGATTCATGTGTGGTTTCTAGTGATTTGCGAACTGTGAAGGTTTCTTGTGGTGAAGGTTTAACACTTTTCCAGCTGGGAATTGGGCAATGTAACATGTGACCTGCTTCCATGTTTACTAGGAATTCCATGAGGGAGTCATCCAAGATGGTAGGAAGGATCGAATTGAAGTGAAAATTTTGGAGATCAATAGATTTTGCCCTTTGGAATTCAACATTTGTTACAAGCTTTTGGAATGAATCTCCAAGATTTTGGAATACCTGTTGACTGGAGATTGATTCCAGTAGATTCTGCCCGTTCAAGTATCTGATCTATGGAAATGACGACCCTTTGGGTCCCGAAGAATGTAAAAAATCCTTGATATACTGTTGGTGATTCTGAAATCCGGCATCCACCAGTTGAGGTTGGTAGTTCATCCCATTATTTACTGGGTTTTATACATCCCAGGTGGTTGTGGGGGATTACATATATATATATATATATATATATGCCCTACAAAGCTCTCTGTTTACAGGTGACGATACGCTGGGAGGAGGTGGACTCGGGGACTGTGACCCTGTGACCAAATGGGTGAGGTTTAGAAGGGAAAGTTCACAAAAGTAGTGATATCCAAAATTCTGATTCAGAAATGACTATGATAATGAATATATATATATATATGTATATATATATATATTTAGATACTTACTCAGCCAATGTCTAACCTTTAAACTTTTGGGGATTACATATTTAGTAGGAAAAATGCAGTTTGAACTTTTCTTTCAGGATCCTTTGGCTGAGTTACCACATAAGATATAATGTGTATATGTTATATATATACTATACAGATGATATCTTATAATCTGGTATATAGTATATGTGTATGCTCTATAACATATACTGTAATTCATCTGCATTTCTGCTGGAGAACTTCGGCTACTCATAATCTGGTTGGGAATCTTCAAGTACTGCCGGCAAGCTGACGGGTGTTATGATGGTCTCCCAAAGGGATCCGGAAAAAAAGGCAAGTTATTTTTCCAAAACGATCCCTGCTTGAGGGATACGATTCATGGCTCCTCCTGATGGGGGGGTCATGGCACCGTTACATTGCCAGGCATTCTGCATGATGCTGCAGAGGAAATTCATGACACGGAAGTCGCTTCAGGCACCGTGGTGGGGGTGTTGGCAAGAGTAAGAGTTGTTGAAAGTGTCACTTGACATGGATACACAGCCTAAAATTAACAAATGTCCCCGTGAAAAGGGACTAAATTGCTTAAAAGGAAAGGATATATAATCTTCCAAGCACCATTTTTTTTTCAGGCGCTATGTTTAGTTCTCGAAGGCGTACATCAAATTGGGCAAAAACTCCTGCTATATGGGGATGAAACGCGGAAAACAGGTTAAGCCACAGATTTCCCCAAAGAACACATGTTAGAAATCACCACCAAGAAACCCTTGTTTTCAGCCGTAGGTTGCCATGTAAACACCAGCCATTTAATTCCTAGCATTTCACAGAGCCAATAAATATGGGGAAGACCACCAGTTTTGTGTGCCCCAGTCCATGGATTTTTGGTGTCATCTATAGACTGCAGGGAGTTTTTGTAAGGAAAAAAATGACTGTCGAGGTCAAACATTGAAATTGCATTGGTCCGAAGTAGGTGGTGAACAGGACCATTTCAACTCCTCAGAAAATGGAGGTACGGTAAGTGGTTACAGGTAGGTGGAAACTCACACACTTGATGGACAAAATATTGGAAAATCGTCAGTTGCTTCAGTTGGATAGTAGACATATTATACATATTATGCCCTACCTACTAACCGTTACTAACCGCGTCTATCCCCAACCAAGCATTTTTGGATCCTCCAAGTTGGTTGTACCTGCCGAATGACGTCGAGTTGCCTTGTGCCAGGAAACCTCGCAGGGTTGACTTCCAGTGGAGGTGGGGTGACTGGGGATGGTGGGGATGATGTTGGATGTGGAGGCGAAGAATTGTCATGAAGCATCGTGCTATGTATATACATTGAGGACAGCATACACATTATGAACATGACATGACTGACAAATATGAAGGTGTATATGTATATGTATATATATACACAATATATGTATACGTACGTTTGTATCTATACAAACGTTCGATATACACTCTTTACAACGTAATCTGTTTCCTGAAATGGTCCTATGCTTTTTGAAGCATCGTGATGATGCTTGTGATGTTGTTGTTGATGATGGGGGTGGTGTTGATGCTCCACTTCCCTGCACTTCAACCCACTTAAGGATTGACAGGTACCATGAGTGGAAAACATAGACCGCAATATGGTTTCCAAAGTTATTGCTTGTTTGTTTGTTTGTTTGTTTGTCTGTCTTGCTTGGATCAGAATTCAAATTGTTTGTGCCACAGTAGCATCACAAGCATCACCAGTAGTGAGGGAAATGGTAGGCCACATGGGGCAATAGCCACTTCTTGAAACCATTTGTAGAAGCTTGCTGCATGCAACAGGACCTTCCGATGGTTTGCTTTTTTGCCGGACCTGCCAGGCATCGCAGGTGGGTCTTTGCCAAGTGCTGGAGTGCAAGGAGGCAGGTCACAACGGTGGAAGTTGGTTGGCAAAAAAAATGACCACAAAGTCACAAAGGACAACATCGCAGTGGGGTGACAATCTCAAGGTTTTTTTTTGAACTGCGGCCAACCAAAACCACCATCATGAGGTAGGATTTTTGAAGTCCGCTTTTTTTGAGGGAAAGAAAAGGTGGAGTTTCTCTTCGAAACTTCCACATTTGACCAAGAAAAACTTCCATACTGTTTGATTCATAGGCAAACTGAATGACTAAACTTCAACAGTCCTGTCCCAAACCATATCAGCTGATCAGATCTCCAGATTGTTTCCAGAAATCCTTGGTGCGATGGCTCTGAAGATTCAGCTTAAACCTGCTGGACCTGCAAAAAACGGATTCCTTTGATTTATGTCATGTATACAGATTTATAGTGGTATTTGGGGATTGCATTTTAGAGCTTTTGGAGTATTCAATTCTCTACTCAATTTTTCAGGCAATCATAGGATCATGGAAGGTGTCTGGAAGGTGTCCATACGTTCATGTTACATGTTCGCTTTTTGAAGCTCCAGGTTTAAGCGTGTCTGGCGGAGGACAAAGTGTTGGAGGACCGGGGGTTCCGCAAACTAAGGTAGGAACGTCTTAGACACAACTCGACCAAAATATGAAGCTTGTTGCTGGCACCACCCTTTGAAAAACAGCATGCCATGATCAAAAAAATAAAAAAAACAGATATTGAGCTTTTGCAGCGTTCGAAGAATCACACAGTTGTACTGCACTGAAAACCTCTGTGCTGATGGTCGTGGTCCAGCATCATCACCTTCTCTTTACGATCGAGATCCATTGGCGATGTGTTTTTTTTTTGAGGGTACCTCTGCTGTGGAGATACCTAGATAGATTGCGAGGCATCGCAGGTGGGTCTTTGCCAAGTGCTGGAGTGCAAGGAGGCAGGTCACAACGGTGGAAGTTGGTTGGTAAAAAAAATGACCACAAAGTCACAAAGGACAAGATCAAAGTGGGGTCACAATCTCAAGGTTTTTTTTGAACTGCGGCCAACCAAAACCACCATCATGAGGTAGGATTTTTGAAGTCCGCTTTTTTTGAGGGAAAGAAAAGGTGGAGTTTCTCTTCGAAACTTCCACATTTGACCAAGAAAAACTTCCATACTGTTTGATTCATAGGCAAACTGAATGACTAAACTTCAACAGTCCTGTCCCAAACCATATCAGCTGATCAGATCTGCAGATTGTTTCCAGAAATCCTTGGTGCGATGGCTCTGAAGATTCAGCTTAAACCTGCTGGACCTGCAAAAACGGATTCCTTTGATTTATGTCATGTATACAGATTTATAGTGGTATTTGGGGATTGCATTTTAGAGCTTTTGGAGTATTCAATTCTCTACTCAATTTTTCAGGCAATCATAGGATCATGGAAGGTGTCTGGAAGGTGTCCATACGTTCATGTTACATGTTCGCTTTTTGAAGCTCCAGGTTTAAGCGTGTCTGGCGGAGGACAAAGTATTGGAGGACCGGGGGTTCCGCAAACTAAGGTAGGAACGTCTTAGACACAACTCGACCAAAATATGAAGCTTGTTGCTGGCACCACCCTTTGAAAAACAGCATGCAATGATCCAAAAAATGAAAAAACAGGTACTGTATTGATCTTTTGCAGCGTTCGAAAAATCACACAGTTGTACTGCACTGAAAACCTCTGTGCTGATGGTTGTGGTCCAGCATCGTCACCTTTTCCTTGCGATCGCGATCCATTGGCAATGCACTGTTTTTTTTTGTTTGAGGGTACCTCTGCTGTGGAGATACCTAGATAGACTGCGAGGCATTGCAGGTGGGTCTTTGCCAAGTGCTGAAGTGCAAGGAGGCAGGTCACAACGGTGGAAGTTGGGTGGTAAAAAAAATGACCACAAAGTCACAAAGGACAAGATCAAAGTGGGGTCACAATCTCAAGGTTTTTTTTTGAACTGCGGCCAACCAAAACCACCATCATGAGGTAGGATTTTTGAAGTCAGTTTTTTTTGAGGGAAAAAACGGTGGAGTTTCCGAAACTTCCACATTTGATCAAGAAAAACTTCCATACTGTTTGATTCATAGGCAAACTGAATGACTAAACTTCAACAGTCCTGTCCCAAACCATATCAGCTGATCAGATCTCCAGATTGTTTTCCAGAAATCCTTGGTGCGATGGCTCTGAAGATTCAGCTTAAACCTGCTGGACCTGCAAAAAACGGATTCCTTTGATTTATGTCATGTATACAGATTTATAGTGGTATTTGGGGATTGCATTTTAGAGCTTTTGGAGTATTCAATTCTCTACTCAATTTTTCAGGCAATCATAGGATCATGGAAGGTGTCTGGAAGGTGTCCATACGTTCATGTTACATGTTCGCTTTTTGAAGCTCCAGGTTTAAGCGTGTCTGGCGGAGGACAAAGTGTTGGAGGACCGGGGGTTCCGCAAACTAAGGTAGGAACGTCTTAGACACAACTCGACCAAAATATGAAGCTTGTTGCTGGCACCACCCTTTGAAAAACAGCATGCCATGATCAAAAAAATGAAAAAAACAGATATTGAGCTTTTGCAGCGTTTGAAAAATCACACAGTTGTACTGCACTGAAAACCTCTGTGCTGATGGTTGTGGTCCAGCATCGTCACCTTTTCCTTGCGATCGCGATCCATTGGCAATGCACTGTTTTTTTTGTTTGAGGGTACCTCTGCTGTGGAGATACCTAGATAGACAGTTGTTGATGTACAACAAGAGTAAGTTTATTTTCCAGCAGTCAAACGTGGCATATAATATAGGAAAACACCTGCACCCTAAGCAAAGCACAAATTTGAGATGTGTTTTTGTTTCTTTTTTTTCTGGGCCTTGGAATCTGTTGGTATCTGCAATTTCGGTTGGGGGATCTTGGTAGCAAATGTTCCGGCGATGAGACGGAGGGTGGAAGGGGAAGGGGTAGTGAGCAGGAGTTTCCTCTGCTTCCTACGCAAGTCCAAGCAGCGCAAGTGAAGGACGGAAGGGATGTGAAGATGGCGATGGCAGTACGGCCCTAAAGAACTAACCATTGAGATTTCTGGAGTGATCTGAAGCCAGAAATGATAGTATTTCCCTTTCATTGGGGAGGATTCTTGGGATCAGAATCCCAGAAAAATCCTTGCGGGTAGACTAAGGTTTGTTTTTTCCAAGTGGAAAGAGAAGAGAATGTGTTGATGGTAACAGGATGGGCGGGAAAAGTGAACGTTTTTTTTTTCCCGAAAAGATACCATCACAAAAGCCCGCTAGTCTTCCAACCACTATCAGGGGCAATGCTTAGTTGCAGCTTGCAGCCTGTTTGGGAATATTGTCGCAGTAGTGTTCCCTGTTGAACTAGCTTCAGGGAATCTTAGTAACGTCCTATGATACATTTAGTTGATACACATTGGCATCAAAGCATTTTATACCGTAAATACCATTAAACAATGAGATTGGTAGGTCTTGGTGGGGGCTCTGACCATATCTATATATACACATACACGTATACAATCATATTTACATACATATGTCTGTGACCAGTGACCATCTTTTTGAAGTCCACCGATTGACTCCAGGATTTCTTTCGGCTTGCCACGTAAAACAAGGTAACATTAAGCAATAAGACAACAAACAATCCAAAAAATATACATAGCTGAAAAGGAGGAAGAACAGAAGAACAGAAATTGAACCTGGTGGTTATACATCAAGCTATACATACGTACATATATATATATATATCTATAGATGAAGTATGATGACCTCCAATCCATAATTCACTAGGTCGACTTAGGTTCAACTTTTTTTGATGGTAGAGATGTAGGCTAACTGCGGGGCGAAGGATTGTTGTCATTGTAGTGGTCAGTTCCGATTGTAGATGGGATGTTTCTCCAGAATTCTGAACAGGATTCAAACATCGTTTTTTTCCAAAAAAAATGATATGATATTTTTTTTGAAATGCAAAGGAATTTTCAGCCACAATTGTGGTTATGCTTCCCTCCGGAAGAAAAATTCGCGGCGTTTCTGTTTTATGTTCCACTGCACCAACACCAACACCTGACGGAAGGCACCATCAGCTCCCAAATGACTTCAAGCAATGAAGGACCCGCGGAAAACGCCATCTAAAGTTGGTCAAGCAGATCCAGCTACCCAGCCCTTTGAAAGAAGAGACGATTCAACATTTTTCTGTGTTTGTTGTCAGATGATGGTGATTTTTTGCCTCGAAACCTGGCTTAGGAGGAATGTATGGTGAACACGGCGGAGGACATTCCTATGGTTGACACCGGAGTATGACGGAGTATGTAGGAATATTTTTTGTGGATGTGTAGGATATGAGCAGTGATTGTTGGGTTTTGTTTTGCAGGATTATTCTACCCTTGGTATTTTCTTGGTTGTAACGATTATGATATCAACTTCACTCAAGATTTCAGATTCTGAGCCTTGTAAGGCTGTTTTGAGGTGGCCTGAGGCCCCGTCTTAGGTTCTTAGGTGAGAACGTTTTGTTGAAAATGGTAGGAAAGGTCAGTTTTGAATGTGTTCATCATATCGGATCATATCTCGGAGCATTGCAGTGTCAATTTTCTACATATTGCCATTCATTTAGGTTGCTCTAAAACTGCCAGGGGCCCGAAACAAAAAGTCCTGGACTTGGTTTTTTTTGGTGAAAAAAAATCCTCAAACATCTGACATTGTCTGGTCTGTGAATTGCTTTCACCATTTGGTTATTTAGGAACAAAACTAGGGAAACTTGGATCTATTTGTGTGACGCTGCTTCAAAACTGTGGCCTTAAAATGCCAGGAATGACCGTGCAAGGTGCCACCCACAGTCAAGGACACAGCGATTGCGGGGGAACAGATCTATACACTCCCTGAAACTAACAGTTCCAGCCTAAATTGAATGATTGGAATACGCTCGTTTCCTTTTGGGGCCCGGCCTATTTTCAGGTGCGAACTGTTAGTCTCACCGAGGGTATATAGTATCGAGTGCATTTTTGCTTCAACCAAAATCATCTTAAATGAGACCATCCAACTTGTTGATTCTGCAGTTGATCTCTTTTGAAGCAACAGTACCTGGGAAAACAAGTTGCTGTTGATTTCCAACAACTTTACCCTTAACAAAGCAGCCACAGTTGCCTTAAAAAGAATGGTACGCTATGTTTTCCAGGTAGTTTGTTTTGGTGCAATTATTGCCAAAGATATCATCAAAATTGCGAAGGAGACATGTTAGGGTATTTTAAAACGGTATCATCCAACCAATCTCTCAAGCTTCTCGTTTTTCCCCAGGACTTCCAATGGTTGGACGACGACTTCAAGGCAGATTTTCTGGAGGGTTTCTTGCTTCAGCAATGATTTTCAAGGTTGGGGTCTCACCTTTACAACAAGTTATAAAGAAGAGATAGCAGATGTAGAATGTGCTGTAAACATATTTCATGTGTATTCTTTGATATGTTTTGTAGGAATATCCAAAGATTTTAGCATTTAAGCTGTTGGTGATTATACTCATGATAATTTGGGGATGAGGTATGTTTTTCTAGCTATTCATACTCCGATCTTGATTCCATTGAAACACACCATTATCGGATTTGTTTGGAGCGATTGGGATGGTCAGTGATGTATTTTTCTCATTTGCATGAGGCTTAGAGCAACTTTGCCAGAAAGGTCAAACCAGGTAAATTATTGGAGAACTCATCACGTTCTCCATCTCAACAGTGAGCTCTGTATATAGGAGTTTACTATAAATTACCGGTTTCACATGATTTCTTACCAGGTTTCATCTAATAAATAGCGAACAGCTGGAAAATCCACCATGTATCGATCCTATTTGGATTCATCTAAAATCCTTCATATTTGGGAGGTGTATGGGTTCCATTCACAACATCTTAGGAAGGGCAGCTTGGTCTACTGACATATCACTAGCATTTCAGGGATTTTGGGAGCCAAAGTCCTTAAAAGATTGGGAGCCAACGACCAGTTGGATTGAAATCTCAGATTCTCTATAGATACATGGAAAAAAATCCAGATATTTTTGTTGCTTTTTACAGATGAAGTTCAGCTGTTTTTTTGACCCCCCCCCAAAAAAAACATCAGGAGATAATAGCTCAAAAATGGTGCTTTTGAAAACTCGTTGACCTTAAACACACACTTTCAAAACCGCAAGAAATTTCCGTTGAGATTTCTTCCAGGAGGAAGCTGTCCGGGTCCGCGGAACTGTTTATGGTCCTTCTGGTCCGATTGGAGCAAATGTACCTGCGAGTACCTTGGAGCGAACAAAATCTATAGTTTGGAGCTGATGCGGCTAACCACCGGTTGGATATAAAAAACCCTGGAAATGATGGGATAAACTACCAACCTCAACTGGTTAGCCGGATTTATTCCGTAAAACAGTAGTATTGGTCCGTATACCTTTATAATGGAGGTCAAGATTTTATGCCTCACATAACTCAATCAATCAGCTGTTTTTTGTATCTCTACTCTACCCCTCAAAACTAAGAAATATTTCACCTGAAAATTGATGCCTGGAAGGTTGGAAATTCCATTTGAAATGGTCCCTTCTTACGAGACATGTTCATATGTTCATTTTCGGGGGGGGGGGGGGGGGTTCTTTTGGAGGCCAGTACAGTATATTGAAGAGTCTAATATCTACTAGTGTTTTGTCGTATATAGGCTCAAGGGAGTATAGGCTACTTGACCGCTCGCAGAGAGTCAAAAAGACGCATTAGTTATCCCTACCATAGGTAGAACGCTAGTGCCACTCTTCAGTGGTAGCGGAGCTGTTGAGCTCCATGGATCTTTACGAAGATGAGCCCAATGATGACTATGAGTCATACGCAATGAGACAAAGGATGCAGCCTGAATATGAGTGTGCTTTGGACAGATTGGGACAGTTAGATAAACAGCACAAGAACAAGTACTTTGGTTTTTACGGCAAGTACTTCAGAGAGTCCCATGCAAGGAGCTTGAACTTTTACAAATATCGAATGTCAAATCCTGTTGGACATCCACAGTGCCCTTTTGATTTTGATGAGGAAAAGTTTATTGATGCTTATGTCGAGTTGTTTTTCACAACACCAACCATTGAAGAATACTTTTATGGAATCCCTGTTGTATATGGCTGTGAAGATCATCGCCTTCGAGTTGCCAATGATGACCCACACGAAGAACGATCAAGAAAGGCTAAGGCACTCTTTGAAGAAAGGCAGTTGCAGTTGAGAGATCTTGTTGCTGATGCAGAAAAGTTTGAATACTCTTATGATGACATTGTTTCTGATATTACTGAATTGTTTTTGAGTGGTGAGAAGATGGAAAGGAACCCTGAATCTTTGGGAAGCAGTTCGAAGTCATTGACGACTCTCTTTTGGAATCTTGGAAACTGGAAACGTGGAGAAAACTGGCGTCTGCCCAGTGTTATCGACTCTGACAAGATCTATTACAAGGAGAACAAACCAGATGAGTTTCCAGATCATGTTCCAGAGAACAACAATTTGTTTTTGCAGATGCTTAAAAATTTGAGAGCACACATTATGCTGGTGTGTGAAGCAGCCGCTTTAGAACCACACCAAGAATACCTACAGGATCATGGCTGGAGTTTTTGTTTCAATGATGCAAAGGACCTATGTGTTTTGGCCAGGTTAGGAAAGAACGGCAGTATTGTTCAGATTGGAGGTCCTAAGGAAGATGATGTCTGGTCAGGACCTAACAGAAAGGTCAGTTTTGGTATTTTCGAGATTCGTTGGGGACAGGCAGTCTCCAGATCAACTTTTGCGGCATCAAGTACTGGTTATTTCAATCGAGATGTGGAGACAGATTTGGTTGACATGGAAAGAGCAAGGATGAAGGTGACAAGGGTGTGTATCTACCACGTTGATCACGATGCAGCAGGAAAATCACATGCCATTACTGGAGAGATTTTTGCCCACATGCTTTTTGAATGTATTTGTCACCAGGTTACCATTGTTGGTGGAGACGCCGACCGGTTATCCTACCAGAAGGCGAACAAGCAGTTGAACAGCTCTTACAGTATGTCAACATGTCAATTTTGGACAGAAAGGATGGAACAAACAATGGACCGCTACTTCAAGAAGGTTTTGGAGAACAACAAGGACTTTAATGCCCGACAATTCCATTCTATTTCATATTTAGATTTGAAGTATCTTCGTGATACTATTGGTGGACAAGTTGATCTTCATCCTGATGTTCGTAAGGAAACAGACAGAATTGGTGATTGTTGTTTGTTGACCTTCTTTGAGTATGGTTTGTCTACTCCAGTGGAAACATTTAGTGATGGCAACAACATTGCTGGTCTGGAGTACAAGTATTCTGTGAATGAACTTTTGTTTTATTTGACAAATGACATTTTGTTGTTGCGTGAAAAAGATGCCGATGCACATTGCCCAATTTTGGTCACGATTGAACCCTCTGATATGTCGAACAAAGAGAAGAAGACCTTCAACACTGATGAGCAGAAGAGACAGAGGGCAGCTAACAGGAAGGAACTTCAAAAGGCAAACAAAGCTAAAGGAAAGGCCCGTGCTTCAAACTGAGGTATACTTTTCACCAGAAAAGATAGCTTCTAGTTGCTTGGGCTGAGTACGGTGCAATGTTTGCTGAAGGATGATAAACGACTATGTACTTATCACCAGATAAGATGATACTTGTTTTGACTTCTGGAATGATGAATGATTGTGTACTTACCACCAGGCAAGATGATAGTTGTTCTGAATTCCCGTCCTTCTTTGGCTTCGTGACTATGCACTCCTGATGAGATGATTTGACCATATACTTTCTATCAAGGAAGATAATGGTCTTTTCTGATCTGAAGCTGTGTTTTGCATTGTTGCTTTTTATTTGAAATTTGCAATGTGATAATTTTTCTCCCATCGATGTCAATGTTCCGTATTTCCGTCATTGCTCACCAAATGAACTGGTTTTTGTTTTTGTTGCTTCTGTGTAAGTTTCTTTTGATGGTCCCAAACCTTTGGATGTGACTTTTGTGTTGCTTCCCGGTGAGAATTCAAAAAGTCAATGCTTGAGGCAATATGAGCGCCCGTGATGAGCTTTCACGGTGACACAGTTTTGGACTTTTCTTGTCAGAAGCAAAAGAGCCCATTAGTTGAGATTTTCTTTGTAGGGCACAGTTGAGCTTGTGGACTGATAATGTCTTGGCCAAGGTAAGATTTTTCTTACGGTGTTTCATTGACGCAGTGTGAACACCACATTAGATGTCTCGCGGTGTACATTAGAGCCGACTTAGGAAAAACTTTTAGTGCCTCCGCTGCTTTGCCTATTATGCGTCATTACGCAGTAGATGACTCTTCTGGATGAATTTGTGCCTGTGTTTTTCTTTTGGAGGCCAGTACAGTATATTGAAGAGTCTAATATCTACTTGTGTTTTGTCGTATATAGGCTCAAGGGAGTATAGGTTACTTGACCGCTCGCAGAGAGTCAAAAAGACGCATTAGTTATCCCTACCATAGGTAGAATGCTAGTGCCACTCTTCAGGGGGGGCGGAGAGAAGATGGATAGTGAATTTTTGTTCTTGTGATTTACCCGAAAGTGATCATGGATCACAAGCCATGCATCCCTTTTATCTTGTTAGATATGTCCATGAATCCGACGTCACTGAGAATTTCATTCGATGAGCACGGCTAGTAGCTCTTTCAAGGCAACTCACACTTCTTGACTGTGGGTATTTGCGTGCATGTGTATAATTTGTACTGTGTACATCAGTATAATCATATCTTTAAAGGTATCCATATATGATGTATATATAGATGTATATATATATATGTAAATGCCCATGTAGTCTGCACATGCAGGATTTGCCCCCCGTTGCATCAACACATCTCGGCCAACCACTACTGTCGATTGAGGTGCGATGGTGGTCAGAAAACACGGGACCGGCGTATCGCCCAAATGCCAACGCCAGGAGGTGTCGCCCGCTAAGTTGAAGGGGATGTTTTTTTTTGATTTCCGGAGATTGACATTGGCATTAAAGAGGTGTAGAAAAATGATGAGGTAGATTTGGAAATTTAGATGGTATGTTTGCTGGTCTCAAAATGATGTGAGCAGCAAGACATTCCCTCCACGCCGTTTTGATTCAAAGGTTCATAGAAGATAATGTACCAGTTTTGGGCGGATTCACTACACGGAATGTTTACCAACCACTTTTTTTTTAAAGCTGCTCTGATCACAATCTCTCAGAAATGATGCAGAAGTAGATTTGGGATTGATTCAAAATCAATGGCTCTTGCTGAAGTCTAAAAGAGAAACATGGATGAAATTGAGTGATGAACATGTGATAACTTGGGTTGTCCCCCCAGTAACAGTGAGAAATGAAGGTTTAGTTCGGGATCCCCTAGTAAAAACAGAATAATCCTGGTGGTGATCCTGGGTGGGGGGGACAACCCAACTGATAATCTATAAACCTCCAAAAGCTACGTGAGGTCGGAGAAAGATCGCTCCCATTTTTCTTTACATCCGATACTTACTAGGCAATAGTTTTCAATCTTTTAATTTTATTCCCCCTTGTTTGGGACGAGTTCCAATTTTGGCTCTATATTTTCGAACTGGAAGGCAAAGATGTCTTTTTGAAATCACCATTTTCAGCTCACACTACTTCTGAATATTTGGAGGTGTACATGTCCTGAACTACCAAGTACTATGGATATGCATTTGCCGCCAACATGGCGGCGCTCTTTTTCTCTTGGGATGCCGGTTGAGGGCACCCTCTTGTAAACTCACATGGCAAATGTAGCATGGACCCTTTGAACACATATAGTTCAATATTGTGGGAGTTTTGAATTGCCATATTAGTTTCTTGGAGTGTACTGTACCCCAAATTAAACAGATGTTGGTAATGATATTTTTTACCCAAGCTTGAGAGCTTTATGGGACAAGGATTCTGATACAGCGCCTTAGTTGTCAAAAGTGTCTAAGCGTTTGAATCGGCGTTTGGAAAGTCCGAAACACCCAAACACCATCTCCCAAACTTGGGCCCGAAAGAAGCCACCCATCCCAGGAAGTCAACACAAGAAAAAAACACCCTTCGGTTTGTTCCTACCTTCCTGAGAACCAACATATCATATCCCCTCTTAGAAGGGCCACTTTTGAGTTGGATGCTTTTTCTCGGGCTTTCCCCTTTTCGGTGGGATATATGGTTTCCTCGTTCCCTTCAACCCGGGGGGGGGTTAATGGTTAAGATGTCCAGTTTGGCCAGGTGAACCTTGCAAACCCTTGCACAAGGAGGAAATCGTACCGTGTAACACGAAACCCGGCAGCAATTTTTTTTTTTGGAAAATAGCACCCGAGAAGGTGCACCCGAGAAGGTGTGAATGTTCCACCCACGTTAGATGAAACCTTAAAAGTAGCGACAAAAAAATATCATCTCCAAGGTCAGGTTGAACAATCATCCAGCTTTGCAGCACTGTCATGGCTCTCTAAACTCAAATTATTGGCAACTCTTACCAGATCCACGTGAAGAACATGGAAATGTTGAGAGGGGAAAAAGTGGTATGGGGGCCCCTTTGTTGGAGGGATTGAAAGCTATCAATCTATCGGAGAAAACGCCAGACAGCCCAGGCATGCGTGTTCTAAGGGACCATGTATCGATGCTGTTTGGAACGACTGGAGCCAGTGGGAGGTGTGGTGGATGAGACGATGCCAGTGGGTTTTGAGACAGTTTTATGTTCCGAATTTATTGTGGAATTTATGGCTAGGGGCTAGAAGATCCTGCACTTATATCGTTGCAAAGGTTCGGCAACTTTTGAGATAGAGGCACATTTGAATGCTTCACCTTCAAAAAGGTTGGATTCTTCTCTTTTTTTTGGTGGCTTCTTTCAGTTTGTACTTTCCCTGACACCCAACATAGAACACCATGGTAGACCAATAGTTCCATAGTAAAACCTGAAGTCCCTGAGGTCCCGTAAAAGAGCCGAAGTCGTGCCTCAGATGTTTTTTCGTTTTGGCCAGGGATGTTCGAAGAGCTGTGATGGCGGTATCACATGGAGGCATCGTACTTTGAAACAAAAAGCCAATGAATGTGGACTTCCAGCCACAGGCGGAAAAGGATGGTGGGAATGGCGGAAAGGATGGGATTGGTGGTAGAGAATGGAACGAAACCGAAACCGTGGGAGGGGCACCAGTCCTGATGAGTTGGAAAAAAGGGGTGATGATAGGGGGGGTTCGATAAAGAAAGCAGTTGGGGAGGGCTTTTTTTGTGGCATGCGGCATGAGTGGGCTTCTCCCCACTTAAAAGTTGGGCTATGTTCAGGCATGGCAATGGAGCATGCGGCCTGCAATCGTGGCATTCCCTGCGAGAAGGATGTGGATTGTGCGCCTTGGCCATCGATGGTTCAAATGTCCAGGTTGGACGATGTCATATTCAGCAAAAAGAAAGCCAAGGAAAAATTAAGAGTTCTGCTGATTGGTGGAATCTCATGTATTGATGTCATTTCATCATTATTATATTTACATATAGGCCCGGCATGGAATATAGTCGCAGGTTGAGATATCGTTGTACCAGTACATTGATATTGATACGTTAATTTGCGTGACTTCTGATAGTATAGATATAATATACAGTATGTAGACATAAAACAGCTATATCATCTTATGTTCCAGGTTTCATTCTTTCATTCCCCGTGTTGCCTGTTTTTTATTTCACCCAATCTTATGTTAGTCAAGAGGTCCCCGTTGCACAAAAACAACAACAACAAAAACATCCTCGTCGCTGAAGGTCTTTGGAACATGGGAGGATTGGAGTGGTTGTACCATGCCATGCTTGGGCATCAAGCGGCGGACACGAACCATTGCCGTTCAGGGCAAGGAGAGTTTTTTTTTGCACGGCTGTGCGTAGTGATGAGCAGATGAGCAATGGATGACTATTTTCCCTACTAAATGACGAGCAAATGAGCAACAGGGTGAAGGCCAACATGAAGACTCGATCATGAGCCATCTGAACCCACGAGAAATAATGTGTTTTAACAAATGGATATTATATAATTTTCGTATTTCTGGTAAGGTTGTGGGGATAGGCAGTTAGGATTCCTCTGAGAGAAAAAATCGAATCAAACAATCAAACACTGCTGATACAAAAAAGTGATAAGTGATGAAGGGGGGGGGGGAGGGGGCAGTTTGGGATACCCCCCCGAAGTTTAACATAGCCCCTGAAAATAGGGAATCCCAAAAGGAAACTCATCTTCCAACCATCCATTTTCAAGGGCTATGTTAAACTTCCAGGGGATAAGGGTGAATTCATTCCTGATCCATGAAACAAGGGAAGTTGCTCCAGCCAGTGGACCTTGGTTGATGATTTAGGACCTTTGGAGCATGAAATTCTATATTAGTAAACTTAGTAAACCATTGTGTTTGTTGGATCCTTATTCCCCAAAAAACCAGGACTTCATGGGTTCATCCAGTTGGGTTTTTTGTGAATTCTGCCAAAAAAAACGCTTCGCACACAGTCTCCCACATCAGGAGCAGGGCAAGTATTGCGTGGGGCCGTTGAAACAAACTTCACCTTGTCCCAGTGGACCTGATTGCTTTGGTGGACCTCCTGTAGATTGCGAGGTGCAAAAATTGTTGCCAAGTTCATGGGAAAGTTGTTGATACAGTCTGGTCAACTGGTAAAGTAAGATAGCAATGGAAAAAACATATTTGAAGATGTCATTCTCTTATTGGAAATGGTCTTTTTCCATTGCCATGTTAGTTTACTGGAGGGTATTTGGTATGGTTCATCGGTGGCGTCGAGTATTTGATTGGTCTTGGGTATTCAGATTGGATAAGTATTCACCCCCCCATCCACGAATGGAAAAAGAACCATCTTCACTCTTCACTTTTAAATACGAGACCAATACGAACCTTTGCTTTACATTATATCATTGTATATCTACACATATGCTATATATACATATATGTAGTATATTTAGAACTCTCAATGTTCATGACTACTTTTCTGGTTGAAGCTTCACCCAGCTATTGCATTCCCGCGCAGTTGAGCGTTTGGGAATCCTGGGAGACCTGCTCTACTACTTGTGGCGTAGGGCAACGGAATCGAGAAAGGACAGCCGGACTGCCGTTTTGGTGGGGGGGGGAGGGCGGAAAGGTGGTTAAATCCTGGTGCATGAAAAAAAAAGGCCCCATGGTATTGTGGCATGAATATTGATGATCAGAAAGCAGAAAGGTATAGCCATGTATATCATGATAAACCATAATATGTAGAAATATATATCTGTATAATATATATATATAATATATTTACATATATATATATATATCTATATCCATGTATCCCAAGTAAGGTGCTTTGGTGAACACAACACACAAGTTGTGTTCACGTTTTTTTGGCGATTGTTGCCAGGATGGTCCTTCAACGTCCTGAGAACGGTGGCAAGATGTGTGATGGTGACCTAGTGGTCACCGAGGCATCGCATCGGGGTTCTGGTGGTTAGCTTACAGGACATGTCATGGAAAGTCTGAAGTTCACCCAGGTTCGGCAGTTCACCCAGCTTCGACCATATTTTTTTTGGAAGAAAAAACACGAAGCAAAGGGGACACCTGAAGTGTTTCTCTCAGTTCCCATGATTTGGCGGGGGATCAACGGACGATCAACGCTATTTTTCCTTGGGAATCCCCAACGTCTGGCAGAAATTCCAGCAAACTTTTGGCCCAAAAGATTCGGTTTTTCAACAAGATCCATATATTTTGTGGCTGGTCCATTTTTTTCCAGCTGTTCAGTAGCCGGGTAACCTTTGGATCTATTCCCCAAGCCTAGGATGCCAGTTCCACTAAAGATGTAATAATCCTGGTGGTGACGACCATGTCATGGAGTCATTGAACACGAACGGGCCAAAGTCCTCAGACTCCTTGTCCCATTTCTTTTTCTCCTTGGCTTGCATCGCCAGTCCTGTCAAAATCAACCTTGCCACACTTGCACGTGCCTTGGCTGACAGTAATGGAAAGTGCGTAGGAACTTGTTTCGAGGAAGTGGACGTTTGTTTGTAAAGCTGTAGCAGGTCCCTTTGGGGGATCAACAACGACGCTGAGCGTTCAGAACCATTTGACACTCAATGTTGAGAGAGTGCAGTTCGAGTTCCATTCAAACCGGTGCCGGGGAACGGTGCAAAAATCCTGGAATGAATATAGGACCAGGAGCTCATATGCAGATTTGAATTCACTTTTGACATTCGCCGTACCAGAAGTCTAGTGAAATAGCACCATTTCCATGGTGACATGTCTTTTCTATGGGAATGTTATTTCGTAAGGAGATCCGTGAGCAGAAAATCCTTATCAAAGGGCATGACGTGGGGAGATTTCTTTCAGAATAAACACTAGCATTCTCAACCATCATCTTTGCAAAATTATCACCTCTCTGGGAAAATTCTTCCAGGCCTACTGACTGTATGTGGGGTCAATGGGAGACTCGGCCCACCTTTTGGAAGGGGCTGCGGATTGGGGGGGGCTGCGGAAAGGGTGAAAAACGCCCGGGAGGAAACGGACATAGCTGGAAGAACACCATGAGAGCCAGACTGTTCCCAATGATCTATTGTGGGTACCCTCCGTGAAACTAACATAGCACCTGAAAATGGATGGTTGGAATTGGAATACTCGTTTCCTTTTGGGATGCCCTATTTTCAGGTGCTATGTTAGTTTCAGGGAGGGTAGATTCTTTTAAATTATGCACCGTTCTGACATTTTTTGTTTGATGCCTTTTTGGAGATGACCACCTCCGAATTTCCTCATGGCAACTACTCCAGCACACGAGGAATCCAGAAAACCATCAAAAAATGGATAGACTTTTACACAAACATAGACAGTACAACAATGCAATAACGGATGTTCCCGGGTGGATGTTTCTTCTGGGATTGTGAATTTCACCCAGGAACAGATGGTTTGAATGACCTGAAGTACAACTCCAAACAAATAGGTAGTTTTTTTCAAATAGATTTGGATATTCTCACTCCTAAACATGACATGGGGGACGTGCATGTCTTTAAATAGGTGGTTTTGTATGGATTTCTTTTACACAGATTTTTTTTGTTTGATAAACATTGGATCTATGAATATACATCAATGTCCTGGGGTGTTTCTCTCGGAGGCAGGTGAGTTTTCAGATTTTGAATTCAACTTTGATGGACTTTGCCTGGGCAATTTTCATCCTGCAAGAAAAATCACCAAAAAACAGGAGAAATATGATGCGTTCATGATCAATTCGCTGAGATACATCAGGTCACGAAACGTCCAAAAAAATGATACATTTCCAGGGTTTTCTTTGGATAGAGAGCCTTTTTCTTTTCGGAACAACAAATACCACACCAAGAAGGTTGTTGGATGGGAAGTTATTACCACTTGTGAAGTTGCCTCCCTGAGGAAATGTGGGGTGCTTGTGACAAATGTGGTGGCCAACGCAAGCGCTTCCGACGCGTGCCTCGTCGGTGGTAAAACCCTGGGCCCGAAATCGATTGGGGGATTCGCTTTCTTTGTAAAAGGTATAGGGAGCCGTCCTTGAATCTTAGAATGCTCGGGGGAAATGAGTGGCAGGGATTTGATGAACATGCGGGAACTCTTGTAAACCTTGAGGTTTTTGGTGAGATCCATCGATGTTTTTTGTCACCATGAACTCTTTGCCAAGATCCGCGTGAAGACATCAGCACATGGATCGCTATTGAAGCATACCGTACCAACCCCAATTGTGTGTCTCAAAAGAAGGAACACTCCAGAAACCTCCAGAAATCTAATGTCTCAAAACTAGGTACCACCATGGTAATCCCTCAAACAGTCTGATCATTTTTGATAGGAAACACAGGGGATTTCAAGGGTCCATTATTTTGAGACATAGCCGCCGAATCTCTTATTTTAGAATCGAACATTTGACCAGGTTTGAAAGGGGCACCAAACTTTGCTTAGAATTGACTCAATTGACCAAATTTTTGAGATCTTGTTTTGTTACTTGTAAATCTTGCAACCTGTGCAATCATATGATAACTGTAGAGCTCATGTTGCTGGGCCAATCCAAGCCCCCCGTCCCTCCCGTCCCGCTCCCCCAGGTGACGGTGCAGGCGGATTGCGGAGGGCGGATTTGTGAACGCGCCTATGCGGAAGAGATTAGCAACTGCTCTCGGGTGTGCCATACGCCCACCTATTGTACCTGGGTCGAAAAGGAACCAGCGTTGATTTTGTTTTTTTTTGTGATCTGGAGCAACCAAAAATTCTAGTTTTGGTGTTTGTTCTCTGTTGTATACCCTCCTGCTAACTAACATACATACTAACATATCCCCTACCAAATACCGGTGCATGATTTTCCTGCTGACTCGGAAGGGGATATATATGTTGGTTTACCAGAGGGTATATAACGACCAAACCGCCGGTTGGTCACCCAAATGGTGGGTTTAGTAGGGGAATTCCAGACAAAAATGGTGCTTTACTCTGTTGATATATACCTCAGCCTAAGTTGATACATACCCGGTTTACTAAGTGAATTATTGTAATTTGCCCAGAATTGCCAAGAATTTGCCCAGGTAAAGATTCAACTTAGACCCATTTGAAAGCCACGTGAAGGTCACCTGGGAAAGCCATTTCCAAGGTACCTGGGCGACCTGGCGGAATTGGGGCGAGTGCACCGTGTCTTGTGGAGCCAACGGCTTTCGTACGCGGGTGCGTTTCTTAGAGGTGCCGGATACCCGCGGGGGGTGAAAGGCGGCCCCAAAGTTGGGTGTTTTTTTGGGGAGAGCCATACTTTGATGCTAACGAATTACTCCCTGGGAATATAGTTTCTTTCTTGAAAAGGAAAGGATCGTCTTCCAGTCCTATTTTTTTTTTCAGGGGGTTTTGTTAGGTTCAACTTCGGGGGTGTAGCTGTTGAAAATGGAGAGAGAAGATGGAAAAAGCTGACCTCTATTTTTGCGGGGTTGGCAACCGGTTTATCTTACTGTTTTCCAAACCAAAGCAAGGGTCATGGGGTTTGTAGATAGTTGTATTTATCTTATGATATAAACCGACAACTAAACCGACATATTTTTATGTATAAATGTAGTCATACTTGAAGTACATGCATATCATATACGTATGGAGCCACTCTTTAGATTGCTTATGACCCTTAGAGAGGCACTGATAGCTTACCTCAGGGATCATGCCACTGTCACAGACTCTGGTTTAGCAACTGTGGCCTGGCTGTAGAACCATGGTTGTTATCACACCCTCCGTCCAAGTGGGAGCTGTTGTTGAGCACTTTTCTTGAGGCTGAAGTCTGATTAAAAACCAATATCTTCAATCAGCAAATTCCACTTGCTTTGAAGTCGTGACAGGATTGTGATGGCTTGTAGGGTTCCAATTTTGGATCATGTTCTCGGTCAAGTCTTTTTTTTCGGTTGGTTTGGAAGGCAATCTTACCCCAACCTCCTCTGGATTTTTTACTTGGGCCAGAGAAAGCCGCACCACTCACCAGCTATTATTGTTTCTGTTTCATGCATTTTCCATTATATACGGGAACATGACCTTCAGTTGGTTTGGTGCAGCATGGGTTGGTAGCTACAAAAACTCAAGTCACCCAAACTGGGCCGAACAAAAAAGTACTACCCAGTCTAATTTCCGTTTTTTTTTTGACATTCCAATTTTTTTTCAACAACAAAAAGCCACGCGACCCAAAGGATTCCCCCGCCCTCAAAAGGTAGTTTTAAGTTGGAGAATCCTCCGGCGTTTTTCCAGACTTCGGGATGTGATACAACTCCGAGAACTAGCATGAGCAGTGTTCAAAACCCTGGTTGGTTGTTTGATATAGGGGATTATACTACCCAATTACATGGGGATTATAATAAGCCAATATAAGGATCCCGAAAAAAACCAATCAGTATGATTGGAATGTCATAAGGGTTTTGAATGCTGCTCACATGACAATGGAAAACTAACCGTTTGAAGACGGATATCTCCTATTGAAGATGATGTTTTCCATTGTCATCTGAGTTTTCGGGATGTGAATTTCTGCTCGAAAGGCACATGGAAAACCAATTCCAGGTCGGGAATATACACTCCTGAAACCTGGGCTGGTTTGGGGTTGGTTGGAATGGAGCTGCAAGTTTTGGCCTTGGCTAATTGGGGTGTTCCAGTTGATTATTTGTTTCTCATTATGATTATTATGATACAATGATTAATGATAACAATAACAATATCAATACATAACGGTTTCACAGGTGAGTACACATCAAAGATTTTTGTATCAACGGATTTTGAATTATTTGTATTATTTCTTCTTTGGTTCTGAATTATTTACTTATTATTTGTTCCTTTTTGATGCATAGAGTGCATTTATATATATATATATATGATTGTTAGTTGCTAGTTATTCATTCATTTATTCATTCCTCATTTAAAAGGTTCATTTTTGCACTGTAAAGGACGACCATGACCAGCATCTGAATTTCTCACCCCCCAAAAAGATTTTGGCATGGAAAAAAGGCTCCTATCTGACGAACAGTAAAATCCACCGAACTGAACTTGACAAAAAATCTGGAACATATGTGGCCAGCCCCGCCTCCTGCAACCCACTACTTCTCACTTTCTATATAATTGTGTTTCACCATGGTAAATTGAAAATAGACTTCCACTAAAAACATTTTGCACCTCATTATATAAGAGATTATTACCCACTATGATCAATGATCCCAATCAATTTTCAAAGGCTTTTTTCTTGCAGGGACTGCAATCCTGGTCATTTTGGAAGTGAAGGCATGGGGACAAAGAAAGTTTGTACTCCCAGCTATTACCCAGGCATTTTGGGAGATGACCACCAAAGAGTTTTTTGGCGAAAAACCCCGAAAATGCAAAAATTCGAAGCAAGGAAATTGTCAACTAAAATTTCCAGGATTTTGAAATTGGTCAAAAATGGTGACACCAAAAAACATGAACAAAAAAAAACATGACTCCATGACTCCCCACTACCTTCAAGACACCGTCGTCATCCGGGAAGCCTGGTGATGAACCCTCGTGGAAATCGGATTTCCAGGAGTTCCAATCGCCACTAGCATGACATACAGAGGAGGAGTGTTGAGAACGGGTGCGTTCCCGTGGGAATCTGCAGGAAATTTGATATGAACAAATTCAGCAGTTGGAGTGGTTGGAACTTTTTGGGGGTGTTAAGTGCTGAGTATGACATTGTGAGGACCCTTCAAATTCAGGTTCCAACGAGTCATTCTATTCACTTTGGAGCAGGTTCTTTCAACAATTAAAAACACAATTCTCACCCGGATCGATTTTTTCTGGTTGTGGTGAAGATTCCTATTTTGACGCGACTATTTTTTCTGAGATTTCACTAGGTGGCTCAACAACTATCGAAAAAAGGATATTTGGCACCACTTCGAAAGAAATTCAGCATCCCAGGGATTCCGGACCAGAAATGATAGTGAAAAATGGTGGCTGATGTACCAAAAATCATACCCAAATAAGATCAGAAGGGATTATCCAACTCAAGATGAAATCAGATCTTTTGGATGGGGTACATTCTATGACAACATAGTGCAGTTGGCTGTTTTTTTTTACTGACCCTCTTTTTCAATTGAAGGGTGACCCGTCTCTGAGTCCAAACAGCCGGCCTCCAGGATTGCCAGCTGGAGTGGATGTCGATTCAGGTTCCAAATCTGTCAGGGTTCAAAATGTTTGGTAAATTCCATGCAGGAGATGATTCTTATGTCTAAATTTTGTTTCGGACATTTAGAGTTCAATTCAGAGATTCAAAGCTTTCACATGGGAAAGCATTGCCATGACATTGGTAAGAAATCGATTTTGTAGCTGGCTGGTGTTCTCTGAGCTTTTTGGATGATAGGTATTTTCCTGAGGTGGTTGAGGATTGACCAATGGCCAGATAGGCATTTCCTCTTTTGGTATCATTTTCTTCAGGAAAATCTCCAGGGACATCAACCGCCTGTCAAGGTGGAGATTTGTGGACCCCTAAATATATACATATATATATACTGTATATATACTGTATATATACATATATATATATATGCATACATATAATATATACATACTGTCCCTGAAACTACCATAGCACCTGAAAATGGATGGTTGGAAGACGATCGTTTCCTTTCGGGATGGCTTGCTGGCAGGTGCTATGTCAGTTTCAGGGAGTGTATGTACTATATCACATTATATAGCTCATTGTAGCTCTCCATTCAGGGGAAAAACCCATCCATTCCTGCCTCAATATCACATGTTTTTTTCCCCCCAATCGCAAGATTTGTGAATCTGTGGTGGAAAACACCATGATTGTCAATGATTGTCCAGATATCGGGCGCGATTTCTAGTGAACACTGGAAGGGGGTTTTTGTAAAGATGATGGGCCTCAGAAGAAGTGTATATAACTGTTAGTGACCCTTTGGAAGAAGAGGGAAAATTCTGGGCCCAGGGATATCCAAGTGAAGTTTCATTTCAGTTTTCCATGAAACGTCTTGGTTATCCCCCATGTAAATCTGATTTGGAATCCGGAACCGCCCCACTTTCGGAAAAATTTCCCATCCTTCACCAGGTATGGAGGCCACTGGATATTCACGCGACACGGGAGGAGTGGAACGTGATTGATGGATTGATGTAGCCACCAGAAACCTATTGATCCACCAGAAAAAACCAGTGAAAAAGTATTCTTCTGGTTCATTTCTAATGGGTTTGAGGACCCGGAACCGGGGTAGGACCCAATTTTTGTTATGTGTTTTTGTTTTTTTCTCTCACTTTGAAAGGTTGGCTGCCAGTCCTATGATGCCTACATGAATTTTTTCAGACTTTACTTCCAATTTTTGTGTTTGGAAGTCCTTGACTAATCTTTCCGATTCCACTGAGGAATCTTGGGAGGTTTTTTTTGAACCTCCAAGTTGCAGGACTTGATGGAAGCGGATATGCCGAGAGTGCCGAGAGTGGAGGACCGTCCTTATCCAACCCGAGTTGCCGTTGTTTTTTTTGCAGTATTTTGGGATCCTTCGCATGGAGATCCCACCAAACACCAAATGGTGGGGGGGGGTGAATCTAAATTGAGCATCCACTTGTACCCCAAAAGCCAGCCACAGCTGTCTGTTTTCTAAGGAATCCTTAGATGTTTTTCTAAATTCATCTCGTAAGAGCAGGTTTGCCATTCAAGTTGAACCAATTCGCCCAACAGGAATGAGCGACTATGCCAGCGATGGAGGACGTCATTTCTTGGTGAATCTAAAAGACTTCGTTGGAGATTAGGGGTTGCGGGGAAACAAGGAAAATTGGAATTGTAATCATAAAGTCTTACTGTATCTAAAAGATCTTCTTGTGGTATCATTTACTAGCAATAGCACCATATTAAGCACGTACAAGAAATCGAATCATATGGTAACAAAATCATACAAAATCTGTTAAAACCCATGTTTCTGGTGTGAATTCTCCCCGCAGTTCCACGGTGGAACCAGCAACAGGCCACGAACTGTTCCACCCGTCATTTTTTGCTTGCCTTGGATCAAGGTTTCTCCATGAAAAATCATGGAAATCACCAACCAAAGAAGTGAAGCAAAAAAAATGGATTTGGATGGATTTTGTTTTTTGCCTCTGATTCTGTTTTTTTATTTTCGGGAATGCCAATTGCTGTTTGAGTAGTTTGTAATACCCCAAGTATTGATTTCTTTCGTAGTGTGGGAGTCCGCAGCGCCAGTTAAACCAAAAAAAACACCACAAATCTGGCCCCCAAAAAACCAGTCTATCGGGGTCTTGACACGGCAGCTATGTCTTGTGAAGTAAAGTTGAACACCTTGCAAGGTCGTGTCATCACTCTTGACATTCAACCTTCAGGGCTAAGGTTGAGGACTTACCACCATGCAAGATATTTACAGTTTTAGGATTGGAGATTTGAAGAAAAACATCTTCATTTGCCACTTTTTTTTTAAAGGGAAAAAACATCCCAACATACTATGTATTCCAGATTCTTTTTTTTTGATGTCAGGATTCCAGATTTTGCCAACGAAAATTCCAGGAATGCCGGACTACAGCTATGAAGGCCATGGAGGACGGGCCCCGTCCTCCCTTCCCCGGAATAGCTTCACTGCTTTCGTTCACCGGATGAGAGTTCCGAAAAGGTTCCGTTGTTTCTCCGTTTTTTTTTTAAAGAAAATACAGCCATCATTTGTAGAAGGGCATCATTCGTGTTTTTCATTGTGAGTGTCCTCGACGCAAGGAATGTCTTCATCTGATAGCAGCCTTTCTAGCTATGATGCTTCTGGTGGAGGCCAAAACCGGTTGACTGCGGTTGATTTAGGGGAGCAGGATCCCTATATGTGTGTAGCTGTTTATACATGGTGAGGAATAACTAATACAAAAAACAAGGTTGGGGTAGCTTCAATTTCAATGGAAACTCCTCAAATAGACGAATTATTGACATCTATTTTCTATGGCGTGCTCTAATAAGCGAACTACAGTCAGAGTGCTCTCGGCCCTTGAGATGATGAGTTTCCATTACTTAGTGTTTCTTTTCATCTCAAATGGTTTCATTGCTCAAGACGACTTGGTTAAGAAAATCAAACTTAGGACTTGGTACTTTACATACATTTTGTTAAATATTCGCCGCCTCCCCCACTCACCAAACAAAGAAAAGACGGGAAAGATACAGAAACCGCAGAAGGACGGAAGCTGTGTTGATCTTTTGTTTCGTGGGACTCAAGGAAATGAGAAATTGACCCGACAAACCATGGATTAGCGGTAGATCTACGTTATGATTCTAATTGTGATGCAGAAAATCCCAACAAGAACGAACCAATCAGCTTAAAAATTGTTGATCGGAAGACCACCTTCCCTTTGGGATGACATGTTTTCAGGTCCTAAATTACTGTTCTGGGTGTACTGGCAGCATTATTAATCAAAATAAGCACGTGTATATATAAATAGATATTATGATGGCATACATATATTTAGGTCTAAAAACGTTTGCAAAGACCAGCTTTGTTTTCTTACTCATGCATCATTCTGAATCGTTATAAAATCATACTTTTATAACAAAGCCCCAAGAAATGGCCTTTGACTTCTGGCCGTACTGCTCGCGATGGCAGGAATGACAGTGTCTGGAACCAGCCACGGCATGTCAGGTGAATTCTCGTGGGAGTTGATTTTGGTGGTTGACAAAGATTCAGCAATTTGAAAGCACCAATTAGAAAAGGGTCATTACTTTCGGATTTACTAAGTTACTAAGTAGTAAATCTCCTACCTTGCCCATCTTGCACCACATGCGATTCTGATAACCCGCTCTCTCTATTTGTACTGTTACATGTATATGAGCTGAGCTATATATATTTATATATATATACATATGTATACATATACGTCGATTTGTAAGCAACTTGAGCATATTCAATAATACAGTGTTGCACACGTATATTCATAGATTCATAAATAAACCACGTTCCACATCATATCCACAGCTTCCGGGACCCGCTTGTTGCATGAGTTGCATGGACCCTTGAACGGCCTGATGACCTCTGATTTTCTCTGAGCTCACAGACCAAAAAGGGGCCTTAAGACAAGGTTGCTGTTACATTTTCATTGCACATTTCCTGATCCAAAAGTTAATTCGTGGTTTGCGGGGCGAGTTTTGATGAGATCGAGAGTATCAGTTGGTGATTATACATTGAACAGTGTAGCATCAACCTTAACCACCAATCAATCAACCAACTTTTTGTTGGACTTTGTTGCTGGTTGTGTATTGACAATTGGAGAAGGTCCTGGAGAAACGAATTGGTGGAATCCAGTAATTCTTTTCTCTTCGGTTTTTTGGGATAAGGTGAGATCGGATTTATGCCTGGCATGTTGACGGGACACAAAAGACTGAATGGTTTGGACTTGGACGAGAGTTTTTTTTGGCTTCCAAGCTTCCAGCCATTCATATTTTTCTTGAGTGGCAGATCAGGGGCTCCCCTGTTGATATCCGGAAAAATCTCAGCCTGGAATTTGAGGAGTCAGGGTTTTTTCATCGTTTCAGATGGGATTGTTAACCTGGTTGGACACAAAAAAACCCTGTGAACTGAAGAAACTTTCCGCCGGAAACAACTTGCAACCCACCCTTTCGTCAATTTCGCTGAAGCTTGGTGTGGTTTGATGGATCCCAAAGAAACAGATTTGTCAGGTGACTGGGGTAATGGAGAGATGCAGCAGAAGTTTGATCAATTGAGAGAACGACAGAAGAAGGTGGGAGTTTTTGGCAGAGAAGTTCCATACTGGGAATGTTTGGGTGTTTCCAAAAATAGGGGTACCCCCAAATCATCCATTTTTAATAGGGTTTTCCATTACAAACCATCCATTTTGGGGTATCCCTATTTTTGAAAACCCCCGTTTGGTGCCAAACACCAGATTTTTGGGAGACCGTTGGATTAAGCTCGAAGTCGACCTGTTTTCCGTGGGGGTGGAAATCTCAAGGTTTTTTGGTTCCGCGACGGAAATTAGCGGAACGAAAGCGTTTTGGTGATTCGTGGCGATTTGGTGGTTTTAGGATCAGGGAATTCTGACCAATTCAGCTTCAGAAATTATCGTAAAGTGACATCATCATCATCATCATCATCATCATCATCATCATCATCATCATCATCATCATCATCATCATCATCATCATCATCATCATCATCATCATCATCATCTCCATCAACATCACCATTATCATGATCACCACCACCACCACCACCACCAACAACAACAACAACAACAGCAACAACAGCAACAACAGCAGCAGCAGCAGCAGCAGCAGCACCAACAACAACAACAACAACAACAACAACAACAACAACAACAACAACAACAACAACAGCAACAACAACAACAACAACAACAGCAACAACAACAACAACAACA
>DF240692.1:0-19248 GCA_000507305.1 Breviolum minutum Mf 1.05b.01 | reverse complement strand
ACAACGACAACGACAACGACAACGACAACGACAACGACAACGACAACAACAACAACAACAACAACAACAACAAGAGCAAGAACAAGAACAAGAACAAGAACAAGAACAAGAACGAGAACGAGAGCAAGAACAAGAACAAGAACAAGAACAAGAACAAGAACAAGAACAAGAACAACAACAACAACAACAACAACAACAACAACAACAACAACAACAACAACATCAGCAACCGCTAACAACAACAAAAACAACACCAACACTAACACTAACACTAGCTTCCACAAACAACTCTTCAACATGTATATAGCTCAAACATAGGTGGCATGTCCTAAAATTTGGAATAAGACTTCCATTATTTTTTCGAGATTGCCAAGTGCTGTACCACTCTGAAGACATGACTCGACTCCCGACTCGTGGTCAGGTGGAGAGTCATCGTGTCATGGAACTCTTTACAGCTTTTGGTCTTGGATCCTTCAGTGCCTCGCAAGTGAGTTGCGCCACGGTTGTCCTGGAAGAATCTGACCAAATATGTGTGTTTTTTTGTGTTGGGAAATATCCCTAGAAACATACCTGCAGGAATTTTAAGGTGATGGGAATTTCTTGGAATTTCATCAGAATCGGTGGATGTCAAGGGATCCAACCGAGCTGTTTGATCACCAAAATTCCTAGTGAATCATTGGGTAGTATGTGGATGTGAGGAGCGAACAGGAGCGCAAACACCCAGCACCATGCCATGTCCATCCTTGATTCAATCTACTATTACTTCAAAAAGTCACCTGAATGTGCAATGGTCAAAACTGAAAACAAACATATATGGCAAATCCAGCATTTGTGTACAAGGATAAGGAAAGAGCGGATTTGTTCACTGCTATGTTTAGTTTGATGCTAAAAGAAAACCCAGTAGCTGTCACCTCATGGTTCATTGACCTCAAGGGATACTTTATGCGCAGGGAACACCCAGTTTCCGCGTACAATTTTTCGATTGGGTGGCATAAGTGGATGATTTTTTTTTTTAATCATGACCTATTTTCCACACGACCCAAAAGCATGAGAAACGATTGAACAAAAAAAACAAGCTGTTGGATGATTTTTTTTTGAAGAGTACACTGCTGGAATTCAGCAATAATAATGATTTTCCAAGTTCGATATTTCCAGCCTCCAATTAATTCGTGAAACCGCTGGAAACCGCAAGGTTTCCTGGTTTTGATCACCATGGGCCAGAGGCTGTCCAGAGGCATTGAGGAGAGGGTTCAGCGGTCAGTAGTGACTGCCAAGGTGATTTTGTTGGAGATACACACCCAAAAATCAACATGTGAGAATCACCTCTTTGACCAAGGAAATTCATCTTCCAAACTTTCATTTTTGGGTTCCCTGTTAAATTTCGGGGGTGTAGTTGACCTGGAACTTGCTGGTGCTTTTTCCTAACTGAGCTCCTACCAGTCTCCTCACTGCATCGTAGGGAAAGCAACTGACACAAACGACCCAGGAGGAGAGCCATTCCGGCAGTAGAGAACATCGATATGCCCCAGCGCCGGCAGAATCCTGAGTTCCAGCTGAGTGCATGAAATCGATGAAGTGATTCAAAGATGTATATATCTCACTCGTTTTGCTCAATTCATGGGGATCTAGTTTCAAGATCTGACCCAACCAACTTGGCTGATTTAAAAAGACTTGGGCCCATTTGAATCTCAACAAACATTCATTCGTTTGAATGGGTGGATGTCTACAGCATTTTTTTGTTGGTGATTTCTTGCAGTCCGAAAGGGAATGGACTAATAGGGATATACATATATATATATATACATACTTGCAAGTATATATTATATACACACATATATTGGATGCCGCCCCCCCCAGTAACAGTGGCAAATGAAGGTTTCTAGAGATCCCCGAAACCTAAACATGTTTCATAATCCTGGTGGTCACTGGCATGCTGGGAGGGGGGGTGAAACACCCAAATTTCGGGGAAGATTTAGGGAGTTAAGGACTTCCTAGCAGTTTTCAAAGTGCATCTTAGAATGATATACTTTGTATTACACTACTACTACTACTACTACTATTACTACTACTACTACTACTACTACTAGTACTACTACTACTACTACTACTACTACTACTACTACTACTCTACTACTACTACTACTACTACTACTCCTCCTGCTGCTGCTGCTGCTGCTGCTGCTGCTGCTACTATGTTACTATATACTGCGATTTCNTTGTTTGACAGTCATGGATTTTTGTCACCATTTTGTGACTCGAAAAAAAAAGTCTAGATGTAGTTGATGAGGATCATGCCATCCCCTTTATAAAAACAACTATAATTATATACTCCATTTTATCCATATGAATCAATATAACTTATAACTTAAACCATAGAGGTTTTGATCTCTGCATCCGAGGACCATCCAAGTATCAAAACCCTCATCTCCACCTGATCTTCCACTTGAGGTCGAGGAAGATCAGTGAGACGGGCTGGTCGTGAAGCACCAACAATTTAGTTGACCTGAGGGAAGCTGAAACCCATCAGTTTTCGGACAAACAAAGAGATGTTTGGTAGAAAAGGAGCATGGACACCGTAGTGAAAGTAGATGGCGCAACCCCCAAAAGGTGCTTTTGGTAAAGGGGCCATGATAAAGCAATTCCATGGGGGTTGCGCCATCGATCCTTTCCAGGTGGTGGAATAATATGGTTCACCCTTCATCGTCTTTCAGGGTTTTTCCATGGTGACTCGATGATATTTTGACTTCACTGTAAAGCAGCGTCATAGCCCACCAGTCAAGGGATGAATTGAAGTCCTTTTTTCTTAGGCAAGATTTTTGTGTGAACGAACTAGGAAAGGTCATGGGCTGTGAGTTCTCCTTTGGACGGTGCTTTCTTTGGCAATCGAGAGGTTTCGAAGGAGAAACCTGTATGACTTCTGTTGGTTTTGAGATACCAACATACCATGCCATAGAATGGACCAAATATGATTTCAGTAACATTCCCTGATCTAATCATCTTAGTTCATGTATGGATTCAACCTGCCTCAGGTGCATAAACAATTTACTTTCAGCAACCAGAATTTCGATGGCATGAACCAAAGTGTTCTGCCTTTCCCATGGAATATCCATACCTTTCCGAAGGCATCAACCGTGAAACGGGATGCCAAACCGAAGGGTTTTGTGGAGCTTAAATTGAGGCTAGTGGAGCTGCTTCAAGCTTCCTGCCAAAAGAACACTATAGGTTGTAGCAAAAGTGCCAATTATTCTATGAATTCCTATGTGAACGTAGCATGAAATACATGAAAATGAATGAGTATATATATATATATATACATAGTATACAGTATACACGTATAACATAATTATATACAGGTACATGTACGCAATCTAGCTTGAAACTTAGATATGTGTAAACATAGGCCTGCATATATATATATATATATATACATGGTCTGTGATTATCTCAAAGAAAGGGACCAGTGGTAGGCGGCCTTGGCAGCCAGGGGGTAGTGCGAACGAACCAATCCCAGCTCACCTTGCTTTCGACGTTTTCTGACTGCTGGTGCATCCCCGCAACAAAAATTCACCAGGGCGGCCCACATGTTTTCTCTGCCACTGCTTTTTGCGTTGAGTTGATTCCTGTTCCAACCGAAATTTTCTGGTGCCAAATGGGGGTTGAAAGGCCCCAACTTGGGCTTGCTGAGATTTTTTTTGGGGGGTCCACGATGGCATATTGCGGGGAAACCATGATTTTCAAGTAGAGGTGCAGCTTTTTTGGTGCCAACACATGTGAAAAATTGTGAAACATAGTAAGGTAAATGTGTTTTGATTATATATTAGCCAATGGATGAGCTAGAAAAATGTTGAAAGGTAAAGCAGGGGGGTGTTGTATTTCGTGAGGTTCAGAAACCAATTTCACTGGGCATTTTGGGGATTTTTCTGGGTGAAGATATTGCAGATGAGTTTTTTCGAGGTAAGGGTGGATGATCATTTCATGGAACCAGCTTCCAATTGATGATGCAACTGCGGGGCGCATGTATCAGTTTGATGGGGTGACCCCGGCCCCTCACAAAAGCTACCGAGTTAAATAGGCTGACTTTCGGTGTTGTCTCCAGCAAATTGGCGGGAAGTGGCTGTTTTTAGAGGAACCTGCATTGGATTTTAACACCGGACCATGACAACATCAGCCCAGCTTTTTGAGACGCAGCCTAGGATTATCCAACAGAAACATAAACTAAAATCTAAAATCACTTACAGGACAATCCCTTTCAATACCGACAACCCAACCCCCAAGAAGACTATCCTTTTCCAAGCTTTTTGAGAACTTGAAGTGCAGCCGCTTATTGGATGTTTTTCTTCTGTCGAAAGGCGACCGGGGGCAGAGAAGAACGTGCCAGCGCAGTGGATTGGATGCTAGAGGTTGGAGAACTGAAGGGATTTTTGTGATCATGAATCATGGAGGGGGGAAAAGAAGGAGGTTTTTTTTTTCAAATATTTTCTGAGTTGATCTAAGTGAAAATTCCTGGAAACAGGATGGCAAAAAAATTCAGCATTTGTTAGGTGTATTTCTTCTTGAACAATACACGGTCTCTGTTCTGATCAGTTCAACCATGTTTTTTCAAAGTGAAATCCGTGGTGGACTCGAAGATTACTCATCCCAAAAGTTAAGTAATTAGTTCATATATTTGAAATTTGTAAGTCCACAAAAACATCTTTTAAACTTTTCCCAGATTAGTGTATCGAAGACCTACCTCCCGTTTGGGTTGCCTCGTTGCCTCATTCCTAAGAAGAGTATTCGTGAGTGTTTTTTTTGTCAGCTGGCCAAGCAAAGTGATGGAATCGAATTGACCCCCCTTTGAAGTGGAGGAGTTTTTGGGGACCCCCGTTTTTTCCATTGAACTCGTTGATCGTTGGAGAGCTTCTCATTCACGGGGGGTCGAAGCCTTCGACCAGGTGCAAGTAGCTTACAAGCTGAGGACGGCCTTTTGGTGTTTGGATTTCACAAGACAAAACTTCATTGGAATAGCTGGGAGTATCCCCCCCACTAGCATTCGTGGGCGTGTCCCTAGGTAATAAACCTTTACCCACACACTTTACGGGGACAGATACACCCAGGGGAATAGAAGCATGCGTGACTGGCATTTTCACTCCTCAAATGGCATATCTTGATGAATGGATGCCGATACAGATCTCTTCAGGAATTTGGATCTGTCACAGGTCGCTGTTTCGTTGGTGGTTGCTTAATTATTTTGCGGGGTTGCTTTAAAACCCTGCAAGAGTCGGTAAACAATGCATTCATATTTATGAAGGGAACCTGTTTTTAACCTTCAAATATCCACTGGTTGTTGCTTGTGTTTAGGCAAGACCCACCTGGCAATTTCAACTGGGACCCCACCTCACCTTGCAGGACCGAGACCCTCTTCTTGGCCGTAAGCTTGCTCGATAGCTTCCTGAGACTGAACAAGGCCGTAAGTTTCGTTGCCGAAGCTAACTTTGCCGCAGCAAAAATGCAAAATCCCCAAGTCATGGTGGTTTACTATACAGAATCTGTCCGCAAAATGCAACACAAATTGACATTTTGGCAATTTGTGAGCTCAATTTATATTTGAAAGATGAGGACACCCTGGTCCTGGTAAATTCGTTTTTTTGTTCCTGTTGATTTTTTCTTTTCGAATATTGCAAGCATTCCATGTCTCAAAATCATGGCCATGGAAAAAAGCACCCTCCCGTGGCTTCCTTTGTTTCGACTTGTGGAACTGAAGAAACGGGTGGTGAATTGGTGAAACTCATCCGTTTAGTTCGTCCCTTGAGTTTCAGGTAAGCCAAAGAGAGTTAAAGCTGGCGGTGGTGTGCAGCCTTTTCGTAGCCGGCAAGTTCGAGGACTGCGAGAAAAGGAGGGGAAAACACAGAGGTTCCTTTGGTTTGGCCCTTGGTAAAAATGGGTGAGTTCTTCTTTTGTTGAGTTCTTCTTTTGTTGTTTTTTTTGTGCAGAGATCCAAGATACTTAGAGATACACAAAAACACCTGATTGAGTCATGTGGGACATGAAATCTGAACCTTCATTGTATATTTAATTTCAGGATTCTGATAACATGGAAATCCCGTTCTTATTTCTGTGCTTTTTGCTTGCTGTTTTTTTTGGCAGATGTTAACAGGTTCTGCAAGGGCAATATTGATATATCAAACGTAGGATGTCCTCTTGCAACCTCTAGTGGATTGTAAGTTTTTTCAGTCTTTCAACCTTAGTAAATCCACAATTTTGACGTTTCGCATCTGTGGATTTTCGCTCCGAACGGATGATTTGTAAAGGAAATTGATCCGCCCAATGTCAAAGACTTTGTGCAGCTGACCTATGAGGCCCCGCGGTTTCACTGTCCCACGATTTTCGGGTGGTTGGTTACCGGTAAAAGGAACACCTGCAGCGTCTTTGTTGTGTTTTTTTTTGGGAGGACCCGCCGGTTTTAGCATTGAGGTAAACAGTTTCGAATGTGATGGACACCAAGGACCTTTCAGAAATCTTCTTGATGGTCAGTGAATGGTTGGTAGGTGGTTGTGGCTGATGTTTTCTTCCATCTATTTTCCTGACACCTATTTTTTTTCAAATAAGGGATCCTCACAAAGGGGCCAAAGAATTCGCGAGAAACAACAACCAGCAGCAAATCCTCCCCCGAAAACCGAAGCTGTGGAGATCGGCTGAGGTGTGCAGCAAACAAGACATCTTGACCATGGAGGCGAGAGGTTTTGAGCTGCGAGATGCGAGGACAAAGTTTTTGTTGCCACAGAAGGCGGCCCCCCCTCAAAGAGATCATAGGCATCCGAGAAGTATTTTGGCTTTAAGGATGTGAGTGATGCCATGACAACCAAAACGTGGTCTGAAATATGGCCAGGAGGTGTTTGACCACCATTGGACCAAAGTTTTTTCTTCATTTCTTCCCAACCTTTGTTCTCGAGAACTTGTAGTATTAATTTATAAATACATATTTTTCAATGGCCCAGAATCCTGAAAAAACCGATACTGTTGTTGATGCTTCAGAATCCTCCGGCGGGCTTCACCACCTGGGATGTATAAAACAACCTTTTAAATCAACTGGTGAAACCACCGCACGGATTTCTGAAGCATCCAGCAGTGAGTGTCGTGATGGCCGAAAGGCAACTCTGTTGACCTCCTTGGAGTTTTCCTTGTGCCGGCCAACTGCAGCACACTTCTTAGACAGGCAAGGGAAAGGGTGGTGGAATTTTTTGGGGGTTACA
Organism: Breviolum minutum Mf 1.05b.01; assembly: GCA_000507305.1. Classification (NCBI taxonomy): domain Eukaryota; class Dinophyceae; order Suessiales; family Symbiodiniaceae; genus Breviolum; species Breviolum minutum. Next base: position 12,016 of record DF240692.1, on the reverse strand, counting down.
TCCCGGAAATCTAACATAGATACCAAAAAATGGTGATGTTTTTAAAAGAGTCCACCTTTTCCAAACCATTATTTTGGGTATCCGGCCGTTAGTTTTCGGGGATGTAAGTCTGTAGTTTATTTTGTTGGATGTTTCAAGACTCTCCCCCAATGATTTCAGGCAATGGTTGGTGGTTCATATTGCTGGTTTACTTTCGATTTGAGAGAGATGCCAATCATAAGATACCGCATACCTGTCTCTTCTAGATATGTAAAATTTCTGCCTTTTGGCAGGTTTTTGTTTGCGAAAAGGCACAACTTTTACACACTTGGAACACACATCAAAAAAAACATATCAATATAATATACACCCGTTTCTAAATAGTTTTCCTGAAAAACTCAGAAAAAAAAGCAACAAACTCAAAAAGCTGCCGAAATGAGCGCCCCTTTGGGGTCTCATCCAGCGAGAAGTCGGCAACTCTTTGGTGAGTTTCGGGCAGGGGCCAGGTTTTGCACTGTTCTGGATAAGGTTCTGGAAATGGTTCCAGAGTTCAGGAGGAGTTCCCGCAAAAAAAAGGCTTCGGTTTTTTTTTGCGGGAAGGTTCCGGAAGGCTCTGAACCAGGCTCCGCAATCGAAACGAAGTGCGCAGCGAAGATTTTGTTCCCCGCGAACCGCGAATCATATAGCCATGGATAGTATGTTGATTGATCTGTTTTGGCAGGATTCGGATCTAAAATCATAGGCCTCCTTTTGGAGAGTTTTGAAATTCCAGGTTTTTTTTGGATGTTTCCTTGCCTTGCTGCGGGGGAAAGGTATCAGCAGAAGACGGTCACATGCCGGAAGGTGCACCTTCCTTTCAGATCGCAATGGGGTGGGAGTTTTCCGGTGGAGGATGGTGGGGGCAACGTTTGATGTCATCTTCTGCGAAAAACCGGGGTGAACTCGGTTTTTGCACCTTTCTCCAATGATTATGCCGGAAAGGCATGGGCGTGAAAAAGAATCATTTTCAGGATTTTTCCAAAAAGTCACCAATGGGTTGGGATGTTGCAGCCCTACCGATGTTGCAGCCCTACCAACCCGGGTGGAATGGCATTGTGGTTAAAATGGACACTTCAGGATTTCCATGTCGTGAATGTTCTGAGCCCAATCCCCCACATCCCAGTTATGCGCTATATATAGAGGTGTAGGCCATATTTGAAGATTACTTTGAGTCTTACATTTCCGAAAAGAAACATGAAAGCTGGATGCAAGTGGCAAAGTTCCATTTGAAGTTATCAAATCTCGAACCATCATGTAAACTTTTAGGAGGTCGACTTGTTTTCACAAACCAACAACTTGTTGAGAGGATTTCTCATTCCTTTTTCTTGAACTGGAATCTGTGGGTCTATTAGGCTGGCCTTGTTTCGCCATGTTTACCCAGGGTGGTAGAACTGACGCACATTTTTGGACACAAAGCCAAAGATGATATGGACAACTCCATTTTCCAAAAGGACAAGACTAAATCTGATACTTTACATTATATAATATTTTTTGGGGATTGGTGAGCCCCTATTCTTGAGAATTTCTTGAGACACACCCATATCCCAGAACAGTAGATGGTCATCCAACCTTTCATGATTACAAGAACCAAGATAACGCAACACCCATGACTTCCAGATGTATCACATATTGTCAGTGGCTGAGTTGTGACTGCTTGCTTTATCAAATTGATGGGTGCTCATTCTTTTCCTATCATCCCTATGATTATGTGGACATAGTTTGATAAGACGGATCATTTTGGGGTTCAGTCGGAGCTCGTGCGGAGATCCAAGACCATTCTGAGAAGACCATCGTGTTTTGACTAAACAATGCCTTGAAGCCACAATTACTGGGTACTTCATACATATACTGTATCTATATACTTGGTCACAATGAAACTGAAGCGGGATTGACTAGAACTTGCCAAAAGGAATGAACCAGGAGTCTTGCAGTCACAAAATCATTCAGCCAGATGATGCAAGACGCGCCGCCCAAAACCCTACCGCTGCGCAGATGATGCAAAAGCATGGCTTTCTGATGCAGTATCTCCTGGAGTTGGCATTGGTTGACAGCCAGATGTGGAGGCTCTCCACCGGCCTGATTGGCTAAGCCTGCAACCTCAACCACCAGCTATGCTCGACGGAAAAACCTCGTCGTATTGAGATTTTTTTTTGGGGGGAGGAATTTCCAAATCCATTGAGCCCCGTGGTTGGTTGATCAATGTGAACTCGCTATTCCTGGGCCCGGGATTTTGGACTCATGGGTAGAGGTTTCCTCCCTCGCTGCAAGTGGCTGCAGCTGCTGTGGTCAGTTCGAGGCGGGGTTGGGTGCAAGGAGGGAAACTAAGAAAAGAAGATTGGACAGAAAAGAGAAAAGCAGGAAATGGAAAACGGACCAGGGTGGAGTCGAGCCACCAAAGAGAGCTGTCAAGGCCAATCAAGGCTTTGCATGAAGCTATGCCACACCCATTGGGCAGCTGGTCCTGTGCAAGCCTGAGCACTATAATGTTTTTTTTTAAGGGGGGCCATTTTTCCAATCCGTTTATGGGAAAACTCCCGGGCCATTTTGTCTGGCCGTCCGATGGTAAAAGCTGGGGGCTGATAGTGCACCTTGATTAAGCCAAAGCTTGCAAATTCTTTCTTGGTGTATCCCAAATATGTTTTCAAACAAATGCCATGAAAGCGAACATGAAATGAAATGGCTGAACAAAGAAAGGAAATGAGAATGAAGCGAAAAAGGAAAGGATGTGAGAATGAAAGTGAAAAAGGAAAGGAATAGAAGGGGAGGTGAAATGAACATGACAATTAAGCAAAGAAGAAAGGACAATGAACGTGAAAGTGACATGAAAACCCTGATGCAACTGAACATGGATCAGAAGTATCAACATCAAGGGAAGGTAGACAGCGATGTGCCGTTTTTGGATCAAACGTCAGGAAGATATAGCATCATGTTGGATTTTCGCACCACTGAGAAATGATGCGGTAAAATGTTTGCGAGCTACCATAATGAAAAATGCAAGACCTATTTTGTGTAATCAGTGACTGCCGTCCAGACTATTTTCATCTTGATAAAACAAAGTAAAACGATGGAACATGTTGGAAGAACAAAGTTCCAGACACTATTACTAATTTTTGATCTTGTTGAGGTTGAATTCAAAACGGACAAGAAAACGCAAAAAGGATGATTTAAGAAAATGCTCTTTCTATTCAAATCACTTTACTGTACAAGAAATATTGATTCTTTTATGTAAGCAATTATTGTTTCGATTTCCATTTTCACATTCATTCCGTTTTCTTTTCAATTTCATTTCATTTCTGTATGCATTTTCATTGCCTCTTCATGCATTCGTTCATTCCCTTATTCACGCGAGCAATCACTCGACTTTTTTCTTCTCGAAGGCTGCTTGGGCCAAAATCAATTTCGCGACCCTTCAGGTGCCGAAGGAAAGTGCAGGGTTTCAAACTTGGGATCCTACATGGATTTACTAGGTGGTGGTTTCAAACATGTTTTATTTTCACCCCAATCCTTGGGGAGCAAAAAAACATCAACCTATCTAGTTTATTTTTTACATCTCCCCAACATATCATTCATAGGCACAATTTGAGGATAACCTTTCTAATGGACGGTTCCCCGATGCTTGGCATCCCATTTTGGAGCTCTTGCAGCTATAGCTGCAGCCCCTGACTTCCCAATTTTTTAAAGGGTTTCACAAGGTCTCTTCTTGTTGAGGGTGTGGGGTGTTGATGGACCGCCCCATATTTTTTTTGGCCATTGATGGTCATCGAAACAACTAGTAGGGCTCTGTATATACCTCATAAAAGGACTCCCCTTTCCGACTCCGGGGAAGATGAGGGCTGCGGGCTGGATTCCAAGAGTCCTAGAAACTTCTCAAAATGACTCCTGGTTTGACGTTTGAATTTATGAGAAAAACCTTTACAGAAATTTGTTGAAAATGATCACCGGAGTCAATTTGTTTTGTGTGTTTTTAAACATGGATGGAAGGGAGAACACAAATAGATGTACTGTAGAGCTTCAATTCTTCAACCCATGATTGTTTTTTTGAATTACCACAGATCGTCATACTGCGATCATGTGTAGCATACCCAAACCGAGAAAAACCCCTTCACCACCAACTCATCATTTTGCAGGACCCGGGGGAATCCAAATTTCAACTGCAGCCTGGAAAAGCAGCGGCTGGAACTCCGAAAATGGATGGTTTGTGAACGGAATTTCCTTTTTCCAAAGGGGGCATTTTTTTACGTTTCCCAGTTGGGTGAATCATCCATTTTTCAACTGAAAGTTTCTAGAGTTGGGGGGTAAAATTAGATGGCACACGCTGCTTCCGTGTTTGTTTCTTTTTTGGGGGCCCTGTTTTACCGTAGTACCTTTCTTGGGGCGCTTTGCACGGCACATTCAGGGATGACGATGCATCTGCAGAGCGGAGTGCCATGCTTACCAGCTGTGTGCCGTGGCTTAAAGTACTGTACAACAACATGAGGGACACAGGCACTACTTCTAGGAGACGTTTTTTTGTTTGGAAGGAACTTTTGATGAACAAATAATTTCGTTCACCATCTTAACCGGGATGATCAACAGAATTTTAATGATTGATCCATCTGGAAACCACATGAAGCATGAGTCTTTTTTCCTTGACCAACATATACATATGTATCAGATTGTATCACTACGTTTCATCAGGTAACAATTCCAAGCTACAACAATGTAGATTCCGATTCTCATCAAAAATTTTTCATGGGACCTGAATCCCAACAGACCCCTAAGTCCTAAGTAAGTTGCCTACCAAAAACTATTAGCTTCTCAGGTTTCTTTCCGGGGTCCGTGGACCGTGCCGTGGGTCCGTTCCGTTTTGAGATTTTGAGGCTCTGGAGCTGTGTCGTTTGTTGGAGGACGCCTGGGTTTTTGGGGGGGTTCAGGTGGTTCGTTCAGGAACGACCAGATTGGAAAGGGGTTTTAACGGTTAAAGTAGTATAGCCCCAGGAGGTCAACAAAACAGCAAGAATTTGCGCTTTTCTTTTTCCATGCCGGAAAGGTACCAACTGGGACTTAGGTGCGAATTTGGATTAAAAGTCATGACTGATGTGCGGAATGCTCATTCGCCTGGGATTTTTTTTTGCTGTACATCACAAGTGAACATATACGAATTTTGTAGCAGGATGGTTCTAGATATACATCTATGTACCAGGATCATCCAAGATTCCGTCATTCTTGGCCGAAATTCCGGGTGACAATTTTGATGTTTGAGGAGATTGAGTGGAGTTGCCACCAAGCTGTGCGCAAGAAGTTCTTGAGGCCACTGTGAAATATCAATCAATCTGATTTTCTGTGCCAAAACTGGGTTCTTTCTTTCCATACTTCCATATATAATATCTGGGTGGTCTTTTCATATAGATGTTTTCTTGTATAGAAACAACATTTGCAATTCATGCAGGCCGGAGTACCTGTCTATAGCTGCAATGGTAAGCTGCACTTAATTCGGTGGCTGAGGCTATCAGCCGTCTTCATTTAATTGGTTTCAAATGCCTTTGGGGCGGGTCTTTAGGGGTTAAAAAAAAGGTGAAACAACGGGATTTGAAGACCGTTGCTTGATGTTGTAGTCATGCCGACTCCTTCCACTCTGCAGATTTTGTGATGAGCACTTGGTTCAAGATCGGCCAAAAAGGATGCAATGATGAAGGGAAACCAAAATCTTCCTAAAAGTTGTGTTTCATGAGGCCCTTCCCCGTGCATGGAATTCGTTTAGGGTAGACGCTTTGCGTCTGCAGTTAGCTTCTGAGAGTTCGAAGGGATGACGGACCCTGGAAGTGTCTTCAGCGGCAATGATAATTGTTGATGGCGGTAAAGGGTTTTGCACGAGTTGGCATGTAAAGACCATAAAAAGAACCCAATTATTAAGAAAAATCGGGCAGGATTGGATGGCCATCCAACAAGTATTTTTCTTCTCTTTGGAACTGCTGGTTCAATCATTACTTTGTAGGATTTTTCGTGTTTTTTGGGGTTTTGCCGCGTTTTTCCGCCATCGCCATCATCCCCGAGTTTCGGACCTCGGATTTAGTGTCACCAGCCTGGCTGGTGAGTCGAACTGTGAACGGGTGGAGGTTTGTGTGTGTTTTCTCGCCAGCAAGGCGTTGCACATATAGCCATCCAGGTGGTGGTTTCAAATGTTTTTTAATTTTCATCCCTATTTGGGGAAGATTCCCAAACTGACTAATATTTTTCATATGGGTTGAAACCACCAACTAGCCATCATTTTCAGCAGAGACATGGTGGTTTTCTCACCACTTGTGCTTTCAAAGACTCATCTTTGAAGCTTCAAAGATGAGTGGAATCAGTAGCAATATCGAAGATTCATCAAAAAGTGTATAGGCAAGAACACCAAGTCTGTAGGCAATTCTTAGGTTTCACACCATTCTCCCGGTCCAATTTTTTTTTATTCATTCCACTTTTAGGTACATTCGTCAGGGCCTAAAATCAAGTTCGTTTACTCGACCTTTACCATTGGGCTTTCCATGTTTTTTTTGGCACAAAATCAAGATGTCTCACTGTGTGTTTTGCCGAAACCAGAGAAACAAAGGAAGCAGGGTAGTCAGGTAGTCATAGACCTATGTGAAATATTAAATATTGTATAATGATGACATGATATAGTGTTGTATAATAGTGTTGGATAATGATCTAGAATCCTATGCAACACACTTGATTATGTCATTTGTCAACTCTGGCATTTCAGAACACAGCGCAGCTAGCTGCTGGTTCCGGGTTCAGTTCCCCAACTTGGAGAGGTTTCACGGTGGACCGCACTGGGGGGATTCAAGCAGTGCTAAGATTGCGAGACCAAAAGGTTGCCGCCGGGACACAGGTGATTTGAGGAGGGAACGCACATGCTCCTTGGAGCAAGAGTGGTGAAATATGTAGACTTAACATATATTCGTTGTGTAGACAAATACAATGATTGCAGTAATTATATGATGTGTAATTATACTGTTTGACTATTTGTATACATTGATATACATTTATGTCTTCGGAGTTCTTTGTTTTCGCCGCACAGTAACTGGTGAGCTGATGACGTTTCTCCCCATTCTACTCAAGATGATCTCATGGTGTTTGTTCTGTCATTTCCTGACACATCTTAAAGATCGAAGCAGGGTATGAAACGTATACAAAATGGACATCTTTTATACATGTTCTTCCTATCGTCCTATGGGGATTTCCATTGATCGAGCTGTTTGTTATCCAGACAATGATTGTCAGTTCACCAAACATGTTTAGGTAACGAAAATGATACTCGTACGTTACTAAGCTGCATGCAGGGCCTATGTAAGGGGCTAAAGCGGCCTCGTTTTCAGGTACAGTACTTCCAACTTATAGGAGGCTGATATTCTGGCGATCAGTTGGTCGTATCACAGGATGGTGCTCCCAAGTTGGCGATCACAACGCTGCTTTTGGCGATTTTGACGCAGTTCGGTAGTTGGCCCTAAGATAAGCCAGTTGGAAGAAAGACCAGTGAATCCGTTTTGAAGGCAACTGCATATGTAGAATGTAAATGAATAGGTGTGTCTCAACAATTCGGTGATTCCCCAAAAGACCCGTAAAGAAAATGATGGATTTTCGCGTTAAATTCGGCGTTAAATTTTGGATGTCCCGTGCAAAAGTGCCGCGGCCATGCGGACCAATGCCGGGGAGGAGAAGCGACGTGATCTACGACAGGAGCGCCGCAAACGTGGAGAAGCGGAAGAGGAGGCTCCGTTGGTGAGTCGTTTGCCTTGTTGAGTAGCGATCTGATGTTGATGGAGGCCAATGCGGCCATCCAAGACTGGATTTGTGCCCTCACTTTTTGGATCACATTTTTTTTTCTCCCAAGACTTCAAACCACCTCCAAAGTGGAGGACACAACTCCCCTAGCTGTAAGAGCCCTATTTTGACCGGCCTATTTTTGAAGGTCAACCCCCCAAAACAAGGCCAAACTTCCAACCACAACAAGGGTCATGAAAGGGTTTCAGGTATTTATATATATATATACATACATATTAATGACGGTCCCCCGACTGAACCACCAACCCGTGAAAAATTTGTATCATCCTGCCAATCACCCGACAGGCACGAGAACTGAGAGATCAACTCAAAGAGATCATGAAGAAAGGTGCCAGGTATTTGAAGAATTTCTGGAAGATTCCTAGATAATCCATATATATATATAATGGTATCTCAAAATATACTGTAGATGGATGGGTGGGTTGGATGGATGGATGGATGGATGGATGGATGGATGGATAGATAGATAGATAGATAGATAGATAGATAGATATGATGCACTCACATATATTTGTGCATAATATAGTTGGATCATTTGTAAATATTCATATAAGTGAATATCCAATATTCATGAATCGTATAGGATTTGGACCAATTGCTATAGCTGCTTCTTGTTGGAAGAAACGGGTGATTTGGGAGCTGTTTTTCAGTTCCAGTTTCTCTCTTATCCTGAAGGGGCCGAGCCGGGGGCTACCTCAAATCCCCGAAGATAACGCTTCTGCCTGCACTAAGTGCCATTGTGATCACTAGGAAGATCACGTGAAGATCACGTTTCTCAGACGGAGATCCCTCGCTCTAGCTTGAAATCTCTACTGGCACCCAGATGTTTGGGAGATCTTGGTAGGATTCAGGCCTTTGTTTTGGATTCCTTTTGCATTTCTTTTGCGTTTTCTCCTTTGGCAAAGTCAAGTCATATGAATTTTATGAATCGTCAGAGTCGACTGGACTGGTGGGAACTCGTGGAGTGTTTCTTTTTACCGAGTTTTCAATTGTAAATCCCGGGCATGTCTCCCTTTTTAACGTGAGTGTGATGAATTTTATTATAAGTGTTTTGCCACAATCGTTTTCAACAAACTAAACCCTAAGCCTGTATTTTTAGGACCCCAACTGCGGCTCAAGTGAGATCTGCGTTAGGGGTATCAAATCCTGCAAAAGTGACCCGAGAAAATGCACTAATATGAGTGACCATCAGTTTTTAGATGAATGAATTTTGAGACACACCAACCACTCGATACTCACTGGATCTAGATGCAGGTGGTGTACTCTCAGCGGCAGGGCAAATGGCTATGTCGCAGGTGAGGGCAAATGGAGGGGATTGGAGTGCATGGTTTCTGGTCAAATCATAGCGACCCCACAGGACCTCACCTCAAAAGGTAGCTGAGGAAGGGAAAAGTTTCTTGTTTCAGGAGGGCTGGTGAAATATTACATTTTGGCCAGATGGTTGAACTAAGGGGTGCCAGCCAGACTGTTGAACCAAGAAGTTCTTTGTGGAATCTCCAGTTCCTTCACTGTGAGCATATCTTTGTATTTTTTCCAGGCCTTCAAATGGAAGACGTCTAATTTGACTCTCCTTGTATTTCTCATAAGTTTTTCAACCATCAACAAGACTTAGGTGATAAAGTTTGTTTTCATCCCTTTCCAACGAAGGTTTTTTTGACGAAGAGTCATCCAACCGGGCCTGAAACTACCCTTCCCTTTCACCCGTGAAGTTTTCATGGACCTGATATGATTTAGATTATCAAAAACTCAATATGATTTAGGTATGGGAAGTGTAGGATAAACATGCCCAGCTCCGCGTTTTTTGAACGACAACAGCTTCACTCTAATTTTGAAGCCAGAAGCTGAATTCTCAGCGTCACCATAGGTTACAAACTAGGAAACCCCAGTGAATTTGGGAATCAGCTGGTTTTATTTTAGCCATACAGAATTATATATAATGAAACATAAATCCTATTCCCTACCACCCGCAAACTCAAATGTCATTCAACTGTGTCCTTTAGTCTTTAGAAGAAATGGGAATGTGATTCTGGCAGTTTTATGGCCGTATTTAGGACAGTGATTTTTTTGGAGCTCCTGCGGGTTAAACTCTCCATGTTTTGATGTACCAGGGCAAAGGATTGACCAAAGAAGCTCTTCAGGTTTCTGAAAAACAGGCAGTTCGGGGGGGGGAATACCGAGGTGGGTGGCTGAAAATTAACAGCAAGTTTGCCCCTGAAAAAGGATGGTTGGAAGAGGATCCTTTCCATTTTGGGATGGTTGGTCCCCTTTTTTTTGGGGCGAACTGTTAAATTTCGGGGGAGTGTTTTTTTTTTGAATTTTTAGTGAAGAGATTGAAGAGATCATCAGGTGATCGCCTGATGTATTAGAACATCTAGAATCTAGAAGAAGATTGAGGGAACGTGACCAGTTGTAGCATGCTGTTGGAAAGGCATTTTTGGTGCCCATGTTATTATGTTATTGTAAAGCTCCTTTCGACTAGTGCAGTTGTTGCCACATCTTCCCATGTCATTTCTCTCGGGGCGTTTTCCATCGATTTGGAGGACGTTTTCCCTGAAATCCACCAACCACTCATACCCGAAGGGCCCCACAAAGACACCACACAACCAAGGAACCGGTGGCGTATTGCAAGAACAGCCGGGCTGGCGAGGTTCGATGGGGATGGGACTCATGGACCGAGTTTTTTGGAGGATTTTTTTGGGAATTTTCCTCATGAAACATGCCGAAAGAAGGTGAAGTTTTGTGGTTTGTTGAGCCCGGTTTTGGCCTGTTTTTTGGCATGACACCGGGTCTGTTGATGGAGTTTTTTTTTTTATCCCTGCGAGATGTCGGTTGGTGGGTCAGAGTTGGTGTTTGATTTCGATGATTAGGAAAACAGGAAATAACCTGTGAAAAGGATCTCTGTGAGGGATGTATCTGGAATATTTGAAGAGAATTGCAAGTGACCAAGCCAAACCATCAAGTTGAGTTTTGAACGTTGATGGGTTTCATATCAGATGACTTTGGGAGGTTGTTGTATGAAACTCGAAGGCGTCTAACATTCGACGAGACAGAGTCTTCCAACAGATGCATCCACTTGGACTGAATCTTCCAACTCACCTTAGTTGGGAAAGATGAGCCAATTGACTGTAGATGCAAGAGATCCGGTGCACCAGTGAACATGAAGAAAATTCCATCATTTACATGACTTCAATCATTTTAGGTCGGCAGGATCTCTTCCATTAACAGCAATACACCAGCGGTTTCCTAGCAAAAATTGACACTTTCCGGCAACATTTGGTAGGATTTCCTCCAATGTTAGTCAAGAAATACCGACCCCTAAGCCCCCACATATATACAGCTACATATAGATGAATATCACCAGTTACAGAAGCGTTGTAATGGTGTTCCTTTTGATGTAACGTAGTCACTTAGCATGTGTACATATCATGTTCGGGTTGCAAGATTACCCATTCGACGCGTTACATTCATGGCTCAAGTAAAAAGACTGTATGCAGCTGCTTCACTAGCGGTTCGCATTTTTCTCTGGTTATCAGCCGTAGCCCGGCTGGTGCCTTTTTCGAGTTTTAGTCTCACCACATGGATCAGGAGGGTGCTGCTTCTAGCGCACCAGACGAAGGACCACCTGTCGACACTGCTGTGCATTCAGACGTTGTTTCTGGGAACGCAACAGTAGAGCCGGGGAACGAACAAACAGTCGTCGAGACTCCTGAAAATCCTGTGTGTGATACAGTGAAGGAAGAGGAAGTAGACTTTAATCCTGAGGAAGAGAACGACATCGTTGAAGAATTTTTAGGGGTCGAAGTCGAAACACTTGATCTGCTCGACATTGGAGAGTCTGGTCAACCCTCTTCATCGACGTTGCCTGCGGGTCAGGGTGCTGCCGTAGGCGCACCGGAAATAGACTTACTGGGTGACGTGGCACCGCCGTCCACTGAGTTGGACACATCAGCAACCACTGAAGAAGTTGCAGTTGGGTCATCTCCATCAGCACCATCGAAGCCACCAAGGACGAGGGGTGCACGCGGGGGTAAAGACAAGGTCTACAAGGATTACAGGCGTGTCTTTTACCAGGGATTCGAACGACTGAAGGACTTTCTGGCTGAACATCTCGTTTCCCGACCTGGTAGATCCAACTTCAACCTGCAGTGGATTGATTTTGAACGAGCTCCACAGAGGCTTCAGGAACTCTTGA
>DF240691.1:72601-107371 GCA_000507305.1 Breviolum minutum Mf 1.05b.01 | reverse complement strand
GTTGAAAAGGGCATGCACTGAGCTTCCACCTCGCTTTCGTCCACACCTTGTTCTCAAGTGGAGAAATTCTGTGGACTTGCAGCAGAAGTTTTTGTGCGAGAAAAGTTGGCGAAAAAAAGATGCACCAAAATTCAACCTTCAGGATAGATGAAGGTTGAATTCCCAAATCATGAATTTCATGAAGGTTGAGATTTCTTCAAACTTTTTTGGATCTTGGAGATTTTTGCTGGTCCCAATGTCTCCACCGGAAGTTGTGCCGGTTTTCTCCATAGGCACCACTTGGAACCAACGAGCTCGACAAGCAACACCTGAGCGCATGTCACCTAGACAGGCCTGGCGGGCTATCATGAGGGTGATGCCCAAAAATGTATCTTGGCAGCATATTTTTGACCGATGTCATATATGCTAAACTGATTTCACTTCATGTGATTCCCGATTCTGCCACTTGTGCCACCTCTATGCACTACAATTTCAGTTTGATGATATATGGTGCAATGTATTTTCAATCGACTGCTATTTGCATCATTCCCGGAATTGGTCTTTGTTTTGAGTGGTTATTTCTCCGCAGCGTTGAAACTGCTTTCTTATTTAACCGGCCAGAGATAGCAAGCACAAGCTAAACAGAGTGTTGATAGTCTCACGATGGCAATCAAGTACAATTTGACATTGTATTTTTTTACTGTAGATGTTCCTTTTTAAAGAGCATCCAAAAATGGCTGTATCCTGGTCTGTCGAGCAAAACTTGAAGCTTGCAGAGCAGTTTTGGTGTCTGAAAAATTGAGTTGGCACAATTTCTTTTCACAACCGTTAATCACAAAATATGTTCAATCCCTTCTTTTGAATCTCTGGAATTCTTACCCGTAAATGTCATGAATTTTGTGTATTGCAAGGCATCAAAGGATTCTTTGTTTCTTTGTTGAGCGTGTCATCAACACGTTCTGTTGGTTGAATGATCCTTTCAAAAGCATCTTGGAATTGTTCACTGGTTTTGTAGCCAAGGCCATCATGTCCTCGGACATTGGTAACAATTGCGTGTCTTGGACGCCATGGAAAATCCAATCATCATCGAATCATCAGAATTTTGCTACTGAAATCTCTTAAGGTGCTAAGAACACCGTTCGTACTAAATTTCCTACAGATATCAACCAGTAAGAGCAAAGGGGGGGCGGGTGCTTAAACTTTTCTAGCAAAAGAGCAGTTTCTCAACAATGAGGCCATTGGCAACGCCTATCCATCCTTTCAGTCGCCGCGAAAGTACTTATCACCTGGGCTCTTTGGTCCTTGCGGTACCTGGATTGAGGATTAACAGAAAATGTGGAGGGTTGGTGTGAATCCGATTTTTAAGCATCCGAAAGCAAGCACACCTGATCATCTTAATCAGTGCTAAGTTCCGGAAAATGGGAGGCAGTTCCAAAGTATTTGTCGCATTGCCGTTGCAAGGCTATGGTTTCCCTTCCATTTTGGGTGCTAAGGCTGGATTTGTGCTGGTTTTTGGAGGAAACGTTTTTATTAGCCTTGTTAGTCAAGTTGTGAATTTGTTGTTAGATCGGATGAAGCTAAAAATAATACCTCCAAACAGAATTCTTTGGGCAGATCTGGTGTGTAGGTGGGCAACCCCGATGTGCCCGTGGTCGGCTTTGCTGGGGATGGTGCATTTGGCATCTCCATCAACGAAATCACGGCATGCGGACGAGGTGACTGGTCGGGATCCTTAGACGTGCAGTGACAGTGTTGACTTGGCAAGCTCAGAAATTATGATATCAATGATATTGATTGATAATGACTTGATTTGGCTTATATTTCATGATACTTACATTTAGCCGAGGAATTGACTTCAATTTCTTGGAAACTCAATTCCAGGATTTGCCTAGAAACTCCCAAAACATCTCAAAACGCGAGGCCACCTGTGACCATGGTCGTCTTCCGCAACTTCCAGTGGGGTGCGGAGAAGCGCAATACAACTTTGCCCGGGGACCTTAGATACCATGGGTCAATGGTTGACTATTGGCGGTCATGGTTTGTTGGTTGGTCATCTTTTTTGGTTGGGCTGAGTGGTTGAAGATGTATTTTCAGATGTTTCTCTTGACTCCTGCCTGCCCTTGAATTGTGCCAAGCACTTGAGGTGGTATGATGACAACTTTGTGGGAACTGAGCTGAACAAAGGCTCGGAAATCAAAGAAGCATCCCTTGGAATTTAATCTCCCTGAAACTAACAGCATTTTTGCACCTGAACATAGGCCGACACCCAATAGGAAAGTAGTATTCCAACCATCCAATTTTTAGGGGCGAAAATGTCTGTTTCAGGGAGGGTAAGACGACTTCCACGTTGGGTCCACGTCTTGGACGTCACGAGGTGTGGAATATGCTGAGATGGCCAAAGCCTGTGGCCTCAAAGGAGTGAAAGTCAGCAGCGTTCAGGAACTGGAAGAGGCTGGGAAGATATCAGGGTAATCCGTGATGTCCTAGAAATGGTTGTGATGGGTGCAAAATCAACTTATACACGAAGGTGGTGGCAACTCAAATATTTCGGAGATTTTCACCCCCGAAAATTGGGGAAATGATCCAATTTGACGAGCATATTTTTCAAATGGGTTGGTTCAACCACCAACTAGTATATATATATATATATATATTACATGTGCCTTTGGAAGTTTAGTTGGTGTGTGGTTTAGTGATGTTCTTTTTGGGGTTGTTTTTTCTTGAGGCCTTGAAGACGGCCATTGAAGGCCAGATGCAAAGGAAGGAGACGACCCTGGTAGAAATCCTGCTAAATCAGGCGGGGATGTGGCGACAAAAAAAACCGCCGGTTGGTCACCTTTAAATGGTGGCTTTAAGTGAAGGGAATCCCCCCCAAATCCCCCTTAAGTCAGGTTTAGGAATAGTGAGGAATTCGCCCAGAGATGTTGATAAGTTGTTTTGAAATCTTTAAATCTGAAGATGTGCTTTGATATTTTGATTTTTTTTTTTCGGAAGGAACTCGGAGAACCATTCCGTCGAGATGCTATGAAAGCTCCAGTGCAGCATCTTGTCTTTGTATAATCAGTGAATTGCGATGACATAAGTCTGTGTTTGCTTGGTTGTTTGCCTTTTCAAACAACTGCGAAAAGGAAGAGGACTGGTTCATTTGCATTTTTTTTGAGACTAATTTGCGATTTGGGTACCAGGATCGCGAAGATCAATGCCAGTGACATGGCAGCTTGATGCGCTTTAGACCAAGAAAAGTGGTTTCAAGGATTAAGCACGATCCGGAACGCACCGGGTCCAGGGCTTTTTCAGAATTTTAGTGGCCCGAAAGCGGCTTACCTGCCCATCACAGGCATGCCAGGGCAGCGTTGTATCCACGATGTCATAGACACCGTAGTGGGATTTTCTGGGGAAAAAAAAACGGACAAAAAATTGTTGAGTCAGAATCTTGGCATTTTTTTTCCAAACGGCAAAAAGTGGCGTTCGGAGTTCGACTCGAAGCATAATGAGTCCAACGAGTCCAACAGCTCCCCCCGTCTTTTGTGAGTGTCGATTTGGCATTGGGATACCGCTGCGCAGACTTGCCTGTGCGAGACCTGGCATGTAGCAAAAAGGATGGAGAAATATGGTCTGGAATTTGTAGAGATTTGATGCTGGAATCAATGTAGAATGTTGTAAGAGATGTGCTGAGAGATGTTGCAAGTTGTGATGTGTAATGTGTTTTTTTTCCATTTTTCCATATCTGTCTTGTTCGGTGGAAGTTTGCCCCTAAAATTTGTCAACAGGAGACCATCGAGAAGATGCGGAACAGCCGCATCCCCTACCTCGAAGCACGAGAGGCCGTTGGACTTTCCGGTTTGCTGCTGAAAGGATTATTGTTTTTGCCAACTGAGAAAGACATGAATTTCCAAAAAAATTACAAAGCACCAATAGAGCACACCTCAGGCAACCCCCCCAGCCAACTATGAAAGGAATCCCTTCATAGCCTGTTGGTAAAGGTTTAGGTGTTCCAAAGGTGTGTTCCAAAGGTGTGTTGAAACAACCTTTGATAATTAGATGGTTATTGTAGGGAAAGCATGTGTGCAACAAAATTCATCTTTTCTGCAATGCATTTCAGTTTTTTGTGTTCCCTTGACAATTTGTCTCGAAGGCTGTGGAACTTGAGCAGAAGGAGATCAAGGTTGCCAGGATGTTCAGAAAATGGAAGATGTTTCGGTGATGAGAATGGGTCACCGAAAATCCGCAAAAACACATAGCTTTTTTCAAAGGTCAGGGGATAGTGATAACCTGGAAGTCCAACCATTTTTAATAGGTAGGTTTCCAAAAACCACCATTATTTTAGTAGGGGTGAAAATCATCTTCCAAAAGGAACCATCATTTTTAAGATGGTGGTAAAATCTTCCAGGGGATAGGTAGATTTTTTTGTTAAATTTTTTTTGGGTTGCAAACCAATCTATATACCCCCTGGAAGTTTAACATAGCCCCTGAAAAATGATGGTTGGAAGACTACTTTCCTATTGGGAAGGTATCTTTTCAGGGGCTATGTTAAACTTCGGGAGGGTAAATTGCCCAGCAAAACTTCCTGGACCGACCGAGGTCAGGGAGCAGATCGGTGCGGAGATCCGGGAGGCGGATTTTGTTGACTCAGACATCCCCGGTTGACAAGCACCGTTTGGATTTTTGGATGGTATCCCAAAGCTGTCGTAAATAAATGGGATTTCATTTAACCTCAACCCTCAACTGGTGAGTTGACCGTTGGAGTTCTGAAGCCATCAACAACAAATGGGGTGAAAATGACCATTTTTTTCGGAAGTTTTTCACAGTTCGCCCTTGAAAATAAGGCCCAAAACCAAAAGGAAAGGATTGTCTTCCAACCCATCATGGAAACCCATGCAGAAAACCTCGCTGTTAAACGTTTTCCCCTTCCAAGGGCGTCGTGGAAGATTTGTTGTGATCATGAATCCGTCGCCAGAAATGCCAGCCCGAGATTGATGAGCCTGAAGCCCAGAGGGGCAATGCTGTATTCCGATGTTTGGCTGAAAGCTCGTGGTATCCAATCAATGCATTTCCTTCTCCCATTTCTTCGTCAATAAAGGCATTTGACGTCCGTCTTTGCTGGTTTTCAAAGCCCTTGGGGAGCCTGTGCAGTTACATCGATTGCTGCGTTGGACGCATTTTCACGCACCTGGCGTGTCGGAAGCAGGCCTTGCACAGTGGCTTTAGGAATGCAAATTGTAGATTTTGCATCATTTTTGCCAAAGATCTCAGGAATTGGGTGTTGACACATTTGCATTCCGCGAGGCATTGATCATGCGAAAATGTCTCATGAGAGTTCGTGGGCCAAGGGTGATGTCAAATGCGTTGATCCTTCGGATTCTTCGTTGTATTCACATCGCAGAGCCGTTGAAATCACGTCTCTTCTCACGAAATGTGGATGTTTCCGAAAATAGGGTTTTTTTCCCCCCAAATCATCCCTTTTAACAGGGTTTTCCATTATTTTCACTGATCCATTTTGGGGCATTTCGACGGACGCTTTGAGATTGAGACACCAGAGTTCGTTGCAAAACGCACCGTGGCGGCCCTCAGCCGTCAGAGATGACAGAGATGACAGGACCTCCCATGTTTCCTTCACAGCTGAGCAGCGAGTATTTTGCCAAGTATGCCATAAGGTCATGGTTCATCATTCACAAAATTTTCTGGATTCTTTTTTTGTTGACGTGGAAAAAGGTACTCTTTCTGCCATTTTTCAGTGGAACATGTTCCTGTAATTTGAAAGGTTTCTGCTATTTGGAGATTTTCACCCATTTTTCACTGCTTGCCCATGGATAACCCAATGACTGTGAGGCCGAACTTCTGGCAGAGCGAGAGGCCAGTGCCTCCAGTGTGGTGAACAACGTATGGGATGCCTAAAAGCACTGTTGGAGTTGGGGCTTGGATGGGATTTTTTTAAAGAATGCACACCTAACTTATCACTTATCATGTGTGTGTGTCTATAGATGTTGCTTCATTATGGCTTGGTGTTTCCTTTTGTGTTGAAGCTATGTTTGTTTAGTTTGTTGAGCTCCCGCAATGTCAGGGCACATTGCCAACTGAGGCTGAGAAGGGTGCGACCAGACAGCGTCGGGCGCAGTACAACCGTGCCATTTTGCCGGAGGTCACCCGCTGAGATACGCAAACTGGACCGTTGGATTGACATTGGATCGACATTGGATCGACATTGGATCGACATGAATAAAACGAAATTGGTTTCAGGTCTTGCCAGGAAGCGTATCCAATGAAAGCTAATTTCTTACGTTTCTTGTTCCTTGTCGGATGAAAATCGGAATGTCAATGGCATGTATTTAGTACTTGGCTTTTTCCTTCGCATGGAGTCGTGGAGTCTTGAAAGAAAATCAGCATGAAAAAACAGCGAATCCGCAGTTTGCTTGCGCGCACCTTTGTTTTGGGCTTGAAATTTGATGCATCCAAAGGCAAAAAAGCAAAACTCACACGCAACTCCCAAAGGCACCGCCCCACAATCAAAAGTCAACCTGAAAAAACAGATGGAAAATCAGTTTTGCTAAGCTTATAAGCTTGTTGATTTTGACATTTTCTCGTTGTGACACCTAAATGTCGGGGGATCTCAAGCTGTGTTGGCATTCCAAAGATCGGAGTTTCCGCGGTCAACGTCATGGATGTCATGGAGTCAGAGTGGAGTCGATGCAGCAGTACCAGTGACTCGTTTGCATCGAAATTCCAGCCTTCCTTCAGTCATTGAATGACAAGCCATTTTGTTTTGGAGATCAAACAATAGAAATCAATGGTGATTTTGAGGAATTTTCCGAAAATAATAGTGCATTGCTTGGGTTGGTGTCCTGCGGATTCGCCCAAAAAGCGCCCTGCGGATTCTCCCGAGTGGACTGTCAGGTGAGACATTCTTCAGTGCCAACAAGTCTGCACACAGGCGGCTGACGCCGAAGCACCACTTGCAGGGCGGGTCCACTCTGTGGCAGATTTTTGGTGTTGGGAGATTTTTCCATCAAAAATTCTCCCCCCAAATCTCCCAGTCTCAACAATCAAAAACCAATCTGAATATTTGTTGCAACACAATCTCACCGACAGAAATCCCGTTTTTCAACAACTGACAATGTCAATGTTGAGTTAAATGCGGTCCAGCATTTTAAGTCATTGAATTTCCTTGCAGACCGTTTTGGCTCAAAAGGGAAAGTTGGATCCGTTCTGCTCCTTTTCTCAATCAAATTTGAGGTTGGGAACTCGGAACAAAAAGATCCAGTTTGTCCAGTTTTCATGTGGATGATTTCATGGTGGTTTGGATGCGGTTTGGGATGTGGGTTTTTATGATGCCTTTATGTGTCATTTTGAGATTTTTATCTTCCCAAATCGTGAAATCTCGGTGACTGGCATCATATTCACGGTTTGTCCTGTGACCTTCAGAGATACTTTGCAGATGGATTCCAGGAGACACCATGTCCTGCTGCTGTGGAACTCCAGACCCAGATCCAGAGGTGAGTCAAAACATTCCGTCAGATCGAAAAGCTGTCGATATGTTTCGAGTCTTTGTCCTATCCGTAATCTTTTGGATTTCCCTACCGCCATGCAATCACACTAAAACTTTATAATCATTTTCATGATTCATTTGTATCTTCGCTGCACTTTTGCAGCCGAGTTTTGAAGGATGTTGAACAGTATTGGTGCAAATTTTCCTTTCCCGGGGACTTCTTAGACTTGATTTTCGATGCTGACTCGCAGGAGCGAAATGTGACGACTTCTGACCAGTGTCTTGAAAGCACTGTCGGTTCCAATCCTTGAAGTAATTGCTTAGGCTTATCTACACGTATAGTATACAATACTCATTTTTAAAATCTATTTTTTGAAACATCTGCTTTATGCTTTCAATGTATGCTGGTTGGATTTAACTTGTATTATCTACCGTATGGTGATTCAACATTCACGCGCATCGACCTAACCGTTTTGGAGTGTGTGTTTGTTGAGGCCCAAACAGTTTGGCCCAGCGCCGAACCGTCACTGCACCGATTGCTGGTGCCTCATTGTGCTTCTGGCTTCATGGGGTGCTTGGGTGGCTGTCGGGAGGCCTAGGTATTTCCCGCAAGGTCACGACTGGACTTTTCGGGTTTCGGAAACGTCCATTTTTTAGAGAAAAGTTTGCACCATTTTTTTGGCGGATTTTGGTTTTTGGACGAAAAAACCATGGTGACATTGTTTTGGAGGCCTGAGGCAATTTGAGGCACACTTTTTTTGGTTGAGAATGATATTAAACATGGACCAGTGACCGGCAGAGACAAAGGAATTGTCAAATCCAAGAATGAAAAAAAGTCAAGAAAAGAGCAGCTCCTGATGCTGCTGCTGCTGCCGCTGCCGCTGCTGCTGCTGCTGCTGCTGCTGCTGCTGTTTTGATGCTGCTGCTGCTGCTGCTGCTGCTGTCTGTTTTGATGCTGCTGCTGCTGCTGCTGCTGCTTGCGTTTTGATGATGATGATGATGATGATGATGATGATGATGATGATGATGTGATGATGATGATGATGATGATGANTGATGATGATGATGATGATGGTGTGATGATGATGATGATGATGATGATGATGATGATGATGATGATGATGATGATGATGATGATGATGATGATGATGATGCTTCCCATTGTCATTATCATTATCATCCATATGATTACTATTAGGAGGAGCAAATTTTGGCGATATTCCCCCACTTTTGCCCCGACTTTTGCCGACTTGGCCGCAGGTGACAGTCATGGGTGTTGCTGATGGAAACCTTGGCAGGCGAGCAAAAATGACTCGGGTGTTTCAACGTTTCTTGGATACTTGTTCAAGGCGTAGCCATCGAGCGCATGGCTTTCCACCCAACGTGGTTTGTTTTCCTGAAAAATTGTTGTGTTTTAGTTTTTTTCTCAGGAAGTCAACCGACCGTCAGGTTGTATCAACCTCGAGACTACATGGGAGCTTACTGCGATATTGAAGCAACGGCCTCAGCTACGCTTCAGCCGCCTTGAGCATCTTTTGAAACGTCTTTGGCGTGAAGAATGAGTCACTGAATACTTGTTGAAAAGCCACTTCCTAAGGAAAATTGGAACACAGGCCTTAATCTCAAAGGCACTGATTGTCGGACATTTGGACTTGATGAAGGTTTTTGTTGATGTGGCTGTTTTCTGTGCCTCGATGTTGCTTCAATGTAAGGAAAAGATCGGTAGATCCAGGTATTTAAAAAAGTCGTTGCCGTCGCCTGGCATGTGTAAGATGTGCCAGGCTATCCTAAGCAAAGCTTCACCATGAACATCAGCGCCGTGACTGACATCATCATCAAACAGTCGACTGCTTGGACTTTTTAAAATCTGATTTCAACCAGCGAAAGCTACACCCCCGAGGTTTAACATAGCCCCTGAAAAATGATGGTTGGAAGACTACTTTCCAAATGGGATGGTAATTTTTCAGGGGCTATGTTAAACTTCCAGGGGGTACATCAGATGTGTTTTTGAAGCTGTGTTTTGTGTCACCAAAAAACAGGATTCGCTGAAGGCCGTTCCCATTATTTTTAGTCCCAAAACAGCCCAGGTTGTGACAGGAGCTGCTTTATAAGAGCTGAATTTTGTAATGCCTTGTATTTATACATGTTCAAAGTCCTGACGAGGAATTTGTTGATACTGTTGATGGGCAAAATCCTTGACCAGCTAGTTGATGTAATACCTTTCCAGTCAAGTACAGTGTGTTTATCTATCCCAAGTCGTTAACAGAAACCCATCGATGGCATGGAGATGAGGATGGTTTGCTCCACGGCTGCTTCTAAAGTGCTCACTGAGACGACCAGTTCGGACACCAAGTTGTGTCACTTGTGTCACTTTTTGACGTCGAGCCCGGCATGAAATGACGATGCAACGCGAACAACAACCGCCGACAAACGCACACATGCTTCTCACGCGCTTCTCACCAAGTTATATTGAAATGAACGTGAGAAGTTGTTGTTGTGCTTCGCAAAGCCGGTGATGCACCCGGGCACAAGACACGAGTGTGGGTGTTGGGTTTGCTTTCCCTTGCTTTTTGTCAAAATCCAGTAGTTTTGCAATGTCTGGTATCCAAGTCCTCATCGTTGTTGCTGTTGCTGTTGCTGTTGCTGTTGCTGTTGCTGTTGCTGTTGCTGTTGCTGTTGCTGTTGCTGTTGCTGTTGTTGTTGTTGTTGTTGTTGTTGTTGTTGTTGTTGTTGTTGTTGTTGTTGTTGTTGTTGTTGTTGTTGTTGTTGTTGTGGTTGTCGTTACGTTGTCGACCTCCAAAGCTGCGCACAACTGGTTCCACACCGTTCACAAATGTGTTAGATTCCGATTCCACCTGTCTTTTTTGCGCTTTTTTGCAAGACTTTTCGCGTCCCAAAAAGTGGAACCCATCCCCTCCTAGGGCCATTTTTTGAAGGTGTGGCAGCAGACAGGGGGGCCCCACATGGCTAAAGCTTGCATGTGGCACCTTGTGATTCAGTTTGCCGGGGTTCCAACCAAAGGTTTGAAATTCCCCATATCTCCTCTTATATCCGTGTAATCTGCGCAACAAAAGATAGTTTATGAGCGTAAACCCGAAATCCAAAATCATTCAAGTCCTAAATCCAAAACCTTCATGGCCTTTGCATAAGAAAATTGCTACTAAGCGGTCCAAAATCCAAGAGTTTGAATTTTGGATTTTGGATTGGATTCGGATTAGGGATTTCGGATTTTGAGGGGGCTCAACAAGAATTACCACTAGGCCATTGGGCGATGGTGATGTTTGGTGATTTCCAACCATTTCCCATGTAAAGATTTGGAATCATCCATTTGAAACAACCATTAAAACAACATGTTGTTTAGGGTACCCGGTGGTTGTATCTTCAGTCTGAGCAATCGACCAACTTCACATCGGACGCCGATGCTGAGGCTTTGGGCCTGCTTTGCTTGACTTCGCCGACGGTCAGGTACAAGTGAAGACCAAGTGGTGTGGCTTGTTTCCACTGTTTTCCACTGGGGATGTAATCATCCCTACCAAATTTCCGTTGATGTCAGATGGTCACAAGATGAAGTCTGTCATAAATTCTTCTTCTCGAATGGTCAACGTTGCTAGGCGTATTTGGCCTCATGCTGCCGAATCCCTTCTGAGCAATGTGAAGGTCATGGGACTTAGTTGGTTTAGTATTCTTTGATCCAACAAAGCTTTGCTAAGCGTATTCTCCAAGATGCTATAAATAACGATTTTGGCTTGTGCTTGCATCGTTTTTCTCTACTCCAGATGTTCTGCGGGACTGCAGGTACTTTGCAAGTTGGTGGCGATTTGGCCAGTGTTGTGCAGATCTTAGTGTCCACATCCTTTTCCAGTTGCTTTTGCAAGTTGGTTTCGTGAATTTTCCAAGACAGATCTCTGCGATACGACCAAAACTTGTGACAGAATTCAAAAGGTATTACCCCGGCAAGACAGTACTTGAGATGTGGGGGTAGGTCACTTTGACACCAGTCACACCATGTTTGGCCTTCCAAGAATTTTCAGAGACAAGCTCAAAAAAATCTCAGGACAACATTGCTTCTGTGATCACGGAAAAGTTGGATGAACTCACTGGGAAGGCGATGACTTAACTCAGCGACTGTCGGCGTTGGCTTGTTGCCCCCTTCAATCAGGGGCGATTTGGTGAGAGTTCACCAGGTGAGTGCTGACAACCTCTTCTCTCCAGATGGCGGACAGGCGAGGGTTTAGTCGCCCTTGTTTTTTTTGGAAAAATTGCCATTGCCGCTGCGACCAACAGCGACCAACAACTTTCCAGCGGCTCGTTGTCCCAGGCGTTCACAGATCTTTGGAGTGAAGCAAACCTCTATTTCAACGAGGCCGCCTGTTGCGCTACAATAACTCTCCCAAGGAAGCAGGGAGATCAACTCGTTTGGTGTAAAAAAACGACCAGCAGTTTTCGGTTTGTTGAATCCCCAGGTATGTCTTACATCGTGCGCGGCCAATTTTGGAGTGATGATACTTGAAAAGCAGAAAAAATTCCAGGCTCTGAAGATCAGGGTAAAAACGGTCAAAAATCTGGGATAACTTAGCCCCCCTGGGAACTTGGGGAAAAAAATATGACCTGTTGGCCCTAAGTTGCGTTTGAAACACCCGGGAAGTGATCCTTGGTGGATGCGATGCTAAGAAACGCCACGATGGACAACTCGGACTCTGGCTCGTCCTCGGCTGTTCGTTCGTACACCTTCAGCATGTCTCCTGACAATGAGATTTGGCTGCAAACAGCATGAAATAGTCATTATGATTAGCCATGAAAGAATATGTACATTCCGGAAAACTAACATGGCCCCTCAAAAAAAGATGGTTGGAAGAGGATCCATTTCCTTTGAAACGATCCCCTTTTTAGGGGACATTCGTGGCCATTTTCGGGCTGTATTTCCGGCTCCAAGTTGATTGTCACTGGAACCAATCAAGCGTATCACTGTTGCTCGAGGATGAAATACGTCGTATTTTTCTCTTTCTAAGCGATGGGCCTGAGACCTGTTTCACCTTCAATATCCATAAACCCGAGGTTTTTGGGCCATTAATATTGCTAAATGGCTGTTTCCATTTTTTAATCACTGGAATCCCCATGGTGAAATTCAGTTGTTCAGGATTTGAAGACTGCCTTTGACACCCTTGCCAACTACACTGGTACTCGCACAGATGTGCAAGCTATCGCAAACGTGATTTCTGAAAGCTTTACCTTTGAAGCTCTACCTCTGGACCATATCTAAGCTTTGATCATTTGGATGGCTTGGATGGTGGGTTTTTCATTTTGCTAAAAAGTTGTGTAGTTCATTACACGTTCAATGTTATGATGTTACTATGTTCTTGACTGCATGATTTTGCATTTTTCCGTCGTTTTTTGTTGATTTGATGATCAACATTTCATGGTCACTCCAGCAACCTTGTGGTGCATGCAGGATGTTTGCCCCTACCCAGCACTGCGCTGCGTCCCCATGCCCGGCGTGGAGTTCACGGAGAGGGGCCGCTGTCCTCTTTTTTTCTGGTAAACGGACTTGCCAAAATATCAAGTCAGTTGAATCTCTACCAAGTTTTTTTTCCAGCAACATCTGGGAGAGTGAAAAGTTCAGAGTTCAGTGTTGCAAAAATCCACGAATTTCCCATGGTGTTTTTTTACCGAAAACCAGTGGGTGGAGGAGTTGGTAGATGGCTCTCCCTATTGTACTTTCAAGATGAGCGCGGATGTCATTGGTGCGGTGGGAGATGCTATGAGTTCCACCTTCGAATCTTTGGGTGGCTTTGACTCAGAATCCTTCACTGAAATTCGATTTGATCCTGAAAACTGAAAACCATGGTATTTGTACATATTATGTATTCACGAGTTTCATCATGAAGATCATCCAAGTAATTCAGCTATAATCAACCATTTTGGTTGGTGACTTTTGTTGAAAAACCTGGAAGCCCAAGGCCAACCATTTGTAAATGGTTGGCGACATCAATTGGATGATGAACCAAATCTTCAAAAAAAACAAAATGGTTGGAAATCATGGATGGATGGAAATGGTGATTTCCAAGCATTTCTAAGATTTAAAGATTTGGGACGTTCCATCATCCACTTGATAGCCACATCCCATTTTCAAGGATCTTTGGAAAAACGGGGGAACCCCTTGGGGGTTCCACATCCATTGAATGCATTGGCGAGGTATCAATGCGTTGAGCTCAAGTTTGATGGATACCGTCGGCACCTGGATTGGTGACTTCCAGACGTCTATCGATGCCTTCCTCTTGGCAACTTGGACAGATTTAGCATGATTTCAAGGTCAACAAACTCCTCAAAAACGGGTGAAAAATGGGATGATTTTTTTAAACGGGTCCAACAACAGGCTGGAATCTCGAAATATTTTTTTTGGAAATCCTCCATTTTTGGGTGGTTCAACAATTTTGACCATATTAGTGCTAGGTTCTATAACGTCTCATAAACTCCTATGGCAGGTTATAAGGATTCCCGTCATTAAAGGTGGGATGACCCCATCCCCAGTATTAAGGAGTTGATCGACGGAAGCTACAAGGTATCCAACCCATCGGTGATCCACTGGGATCCACCATGCTTTCTGAAGGAATGAATGAAGATGATGATAAGTGAGAAGATGGAGTTTCTAACCATGTATAGGCATAGTATAATATGTTTAATACATATTATGCATATATAGAGGGATGTATATAGAACTTATGACTATGTTTCAAGTATTTGTGGCTCCGTTGTTTCAGATTTGTACCCAATGCTTAAGATATCGAAACAGTATAATTATCATGGCTCATTAACTAACGGCAACCCTCAGAACTATTGCATGAAACAGAACCTGCGGGAGTGTCGGTAGGTGACTCTATATTTATTCTTAAAATTATTTTACCTGTTCTTCAGGTCTTGCTCTCCTCCTTCATCATTGGCTTCATCTACATGGCAGCTTGGTGGAAATTTGTTCAAGCCACTTTTTTCAAAAGCCCAAGGCCGTCATGACACGTCGATACAACAAGCCAGTGGGAAACGATCCACTTTCGATCCCCAAGGTTGCCTTGCGTTTCCTCATTGGATTCTGCGTGGGGGAACTTGAGAGGGAAGAAAAATATCTTCCTGGACATCCCCGGCCGTTCAAACACAAAAAACCCACCGAAAACATCATGGTTGAACCCATTTGTCCTTGTGAGTCAGCAGCTGATTTTGCTTCTAAGGTCTGGCTTTCCGTTCCTAAACTGCAAAGATTGGCCTTGATTGACGAAAAATCAACTCAATCATGTAGTAATGTAGCTGACTTCTCGAGTCCCAAGGTTTGCTTGTTCTTCGTCATCCTGATCTTTGCTGGCTTCTTCTCTTTCATCACATCGTCTCAATGCTCAGGCAAGGGGCCCCCCCGTTGCCGCACGTCATCCGATTTTTGTAGTTGCTTTGGATGTCATTTCAGAAGTCCGATTCAAATGCCGAGGGTCGGCAGTAGCCTGATTGACGCATAGACCCGCATAGACA
Organism: Breviolum minutum Mf 1.05b.01; assembly: GCA_000507305.1. Classification (NCBI taxonomy): domain Eukaryota; class Dinophyceae; order Suessiales; family Symbiodiniaceae; genus Breviolum; species Breviolum minutum. The sequence continues at coordinate 92,397 of DF240691.1, read as the reverse complement.
TGTATGAAGCAACTATGACAAGTGATGAAACCATTGTTTCATCATGGCTTCCGTCACTACAGGCGTTGGCATCTTCGAGACTGGCCAGACCATTGCAACTTGGTCACCGTTATGCTAGAGATGTATATTTTTTTATCGGTCACCGCTATGTCAGAGAGCCGTTTCTCCAAGGAGTGGTACTGTCATCGGATGTGAATCACGTGCCAGATTTTTTGGTTGAGTTTTTGCTGCCTCTAAGATTGTGGGTGCTGCCTCTACAGCAGCAGTTGAAGCCTCAGGAAAAACCAGGAGTTTTTTTCAGGTGGATTTTTTGGACGTGAATTGCGATTTGAATTGAGCTGAGCTATTTTTGAGCCGGCAAAAAAAACAGGTATTTTATGATATTTTTGATATATTATCCGAGATATACTACTTGAATCTGCAGTACTCAGTACTTGCGTTGCTTTCTTTACCAAGATGTTGAAAAAAATCAGGTTGCGATCCAGAACCTGGTTGAACAACAGACACCAGCCAGCGAAGAATTGTCTGGCCTTAATGGTGGCAACTACACAGGAATGGGGAGGGCCATTGGATGGCCTTTTGTCTTGGAATCTTTGAGGGTTTTTGGAAAACCCCAAAAAACACAAAATCGCCAAGAAACAAAAACGCACCGAAATGAGAGATGTTTCTGATAGGAGTGCAAACATGGACCAAGATGGGCTACTACTGTGCTGATTGGGGTTTCTTGGCTCTCTGTGAAACACCGTCGTCTTTCCTTAACAAATCGTTGCCGTCATCGTTTTGTCAAATTTTTTTATCAAGGTTTGGATACCAATCTGAATCCGTTCTACAACTCTACCAACTACCCCAATTCCAACCTGAACAAGAACTACTGCCGCAATCCATTCAACGTCTGGAAGCTCAGCCTTTGTTCAACATTAAATGAGAAAGCATGTTGGCAACGAGGATTTCTTCGTCCATTTTGGCAATGATGGAAGTTTGCGTTTGTCTGAAATGATTTGGTTTTGGTAAGATTGTTTGCAAATGGCATTCCGTCAGCATAGATGCATGTTTTTGCCACGTGTCCACGTGTCGTGTTGCGTTGTACCGTTGTGCTGGACTGAGATGGAAGACAAGTACAAGGCAAGGACTATTTGGTGCCACACCACCGATCCAGAGGTTCGTTGGCAGGACTGGTGCTGACCCAACCTTCGATGAAAGAATAATCAAAACACATCTTGGAATGATTTTATACAACCATCAGGTGGGTCATTTTTATCGATGCTGAGGAGTGCACTTTTTTCCCCCGGATTTGAACTGTGCTTTTCAGGAGTGCAATCCCATCGGTGTCATCAAGCCGATTTGTAACAACGGCAAGGCAGCTCAGTGTCACCACCGATTTCACGGATTGATCGCTGACATGTTTGGTAACTTTGTGAACTGCTGAGGTTATGAAGTTGCTAGTGAGGACGGGGTGGAGCCTTACAAAAGTTGCTGTGCTTCAAACATTTCTCAGCTCTGTTTGGAGAACAATGATGTCACGTCCAAAGAGAGTTTCATGAACATGTTGCATGGGAATGAAGTCGCATGAAGTCATATGAAATGAGATGATTCATTGAAATTTTCAACTAGGTGGTGATTAGAGAATTGAAGATTTTGGGCGTTGCGCTTCAAAGTGTTAAATCCAATTGCGAAAAAACGAAAAAACCCTAATTTTTCGAAACCAGGAGCTACGTATTGTACTGGAAATCCTTGCTTATGTGCTGTGGGTCCACATGCTCAGAAATTGATGGCATTTTCCAGTCCAATCCAGTCACGAACCTGGCAAATTGTGATGAGTTTTTTGAGACCTCTACGTCCGACCCGGTCCACTGTTTTTTTCGATTCCCAGGTGTTGGCCCTTCTCTATGCCATTGCCGTATGCTGCCTCACTGACAGGATGATTCGCCCCCGTTTTCGTTGCGTCACTGTTGATGGTTCAGAAATCCCCAGGCCAACCCACCGGGTTGGGATGTATCCCAAACCCCTGTAAATAATGGGATAAATTAATAAATTACCAACCTCCCTCAACATGGTTTTTTCCGGGATTTCTGAATTTTATCAACAGTATCTGATAGGAAGTCTCCTTGGCAGGATCCGACTGGCCATTGCAGTTAACAAGGTGGCGTCAGTCTTCGTGGTTGACACTCCGAGGATTCTGGTTTTGCCCATCATCCAGGTGCAGATGGTTGCAGATGGAGAAATCCCAAAAAAATCGGAGAAATCCAGAAAATACCACCTGACAAAGGTTGAGGTTTAGAAAGAAACGTTGCACAACATATATTGGCAGAGATTTCTTTTAATGTGTTTTTTTTGTTTTGGTGACTTCACATTAGCATAACATCAGACTTGGATCTTAGAAAATTTTCTATAGATCTTCGCTGCATTTTCGCATGGATTTGATCAAAAAAGGCCATCTTTGCTGGTGGTTGGACTTTGATTTGGTGCCTCTCAGCTGCCTTCCTCCTCTCCCAGGCCAGGCAACAAAATAGACCAAGGATTGATGTGGACTCTCGGGATAAGATGGGAGAAACTTCAGTAAGCAAACAGAAATTTCCAGGTGGGTCACCTGGCATCAGTGAATTTCTCTGATGTTTTTGCTGTATCCAATTGATGCAAGCTAGTGTCTTGATTCATCGTCTGTAATGATAGATTGAAGCGATTGAATGATGGAAGCTTTTTTGCTACGGTTGAAAAAGCCAAAATCCTGCTAACCAGTTGAGGGAAGCAATTTACACCCCTGAAGTTTAAGATGGAACCTGAAAATCAACCCCTGGAAAAGGAGATTCCTTTTGGAAACCATCATTTTCAGGTTCCATGTTAAACTTTGGGGGTGTATCCTTTAAGTGGTAAAGGGTTTGGTCCATCAACAGATATGAATGGAAAACTCGTCATGACGTTTGGACCTGGATCCTCTCAGGTGCCTGCGGGTGACCTTGGCTGCATGAAGTGGGAGGTAACACAGAGGTTTGGACATAGAAAAGATACCTTGCAATAAGTTGCACTCACTCCAGAAATTGCAAATACATGTATGTATATATATGTATATACATAATAACATAATGGTATAACATTATTACATATACATATATGTATATGTGCATACATGATACATACATTTTATATCTCTATTCTTTGGTACGTCCCACTGCTCACCACCCAAAAAAAAACCGAGACTATGTGCCGGACACTCCCTTCGTCACCTACGCAGAAGCCTATGGAACCGACACTGTTGCAGGCTGGTTTCATTTCCCCGTTGACGGGTGTGGGATTTTGTTGGGATGGTGGGCCCCCGGCCGCTGTTTAACGGACCCCTGTTGGAGCCCTTTAAAAGGGGGATTGGGACCCAAATACCATAAGGTGTATTAATGGGGCCCCGATTATTAAGGGGCCCCGTTTTTGGAAGGGTTTTTTCCCGGCATTTTCCCGGTTGGAATTTGGTGAATCTCGGGGGGTTCAATGTTGGAATCTCCCAGGCAAATGCACTGGCACCTGGCCAACCGGTAGTGTGTGGAAAGATGAGGAGAACTGCCAGGCAGGAGTGAAAATTCCATCAGAATGCTGATTGTAAGGCCAGTGAAAGGAAAAAAGCCACATGTAACATGGAATGAAAATCAACCAAAAATGATAAAACTCTGTCTTGACCCATTGACCATGATTTTTTTTCACTCAATAGCCACAATTTGGACGCCATTTTTCCTTTTTGAACATGCTAAACATATTGTTCAAAAAATTATCGCAGCGAATGGCCCAGTTGATCGTGAATGGTACCACATCCGAGTGGGCCTGTTGGAGATGCTCACAGCCACGCTATTCCTTTGATTGGCGTTCCTTGCATCCAATGCCGCATCCAAAAACGAAGATTCGGCAGATTTCTTGTTCGAATAGCCAGTCAAAGGACAGTTGATAGCTTTGTAACGAGGCAACCTTCATGGTATTTGGGGAGCAAACTGCTTTCAAATATCTTTTTTTTCGAGAACGTTTCAGACTGGACCATGTCGACCACGTTACACCCAGGTTTCTGGGTGTCCTTCTTCAACTACTTGTGGTCTCTTGATTTTGATCGATGATGTCCGTGATTTGGGATATCCATGCATGCTGACTGTGCTGATTTGTGATCTCAGGAACAGTGCCCTGAACGTGGCTCTTGGTCAGTTGATCATTGCTGGTGCTGTTTGTGTCCCTCGCTTTTGAAAACATTCTATATAAAAAAACAAACAAACACGGCAAAAAATGGGTTTCGGAAAAGGTTTTTTCGAGACAGACAGGTGTACAAGACATTGAAACTCTGAGCCTCGAGTCTCGAGGTTTGGTTCTTCACTCCAAACAACGAGAAGGGAAGCAGAAGTGCCTAGGCATAGCAGTTCTCCGAGAAGAGGTCATGCAAGGAGTGGTTGCAACGAGTCCAATGAGCCTATGAGGGAACCTCGTTAATTGGTTGACCAACAAAATCATCCCAAATATTTGTTCTAAAGTTCTACACTTCAAGGAATTTCCCCTATCAAAGGTTTCATTCGTTTATTTCAAGTGTAGTTTTTGCAACACCACACCTTGTCGCCAAGAAGCTTTCATGATCAGCGTGTACAACGCCTTCCGCTATCACATGGGTTCAGCAGCTTTTGGAGCCTTCATCATTGCAGTGCCTTACCGGCACAATCGATGTTATGCCGATGCATCCGGTAACCGTTTCGGGTGTTTTTCACATGTGGAGCCATGGGTTCATAAGTGAAGACCCCAAAAAGGAGGGCTTTGAAAAAAAGGCTCAAGATGAGGAAACACTGTAGAAACGATTTCAGGGCCTTTTTGTTGGTCCCCCCCCCTCAAGAAAAAAATGATAAACTTCTCAGTTTCAGGTTGGAAGTTTCCAGATTTCGGACGCCTTGTGTCGTTAACGATGTTTGAACCTAGGTGATTCAACTGATCAGGCCGGATTTCGATGCCGCAGTCAAAAAAATCCATGATTTCATTGATGCCAGGGGTGCGTTTTAACCTGAAAAGTGGTGTTTTATCAATGAATTGTGAACAACAAAAAAACATCCACATCATTTTTTTGTTGCTGTAAAAGTCATCCGAAGGGTTCCAGGTCTCTCTTTTGGAGGGATCCGTCCTCCTGGAACCCCCTTGTTCAACCCGTTTAAAATGGATGGAAATGGTGATTTCCAACCATTTCCTAAAGATTTGGTTCATCCTCCAATTGTTTGCCAACTAAAATTTACTGACAGTTGGTGGTTGAAGCATTTACCACCGCATCATCCACAAGATGCGACAGTCATTGTTGGGAAAGATTCTCCCTGCGAAAATTCCCATCTGATCGCATCCTTGGCTGGACAGGTACTTGCTGAAGTATTACGAGAAACAAGCCAAGGCCCAGAAGAATCGAATCCTGGCCAGGGAGACCCAGCGTTTCCGACCCACATGGCTGGTGGGATCCAGCCATTTTTTGTGTTTTTTTTTGATTTTCGAATTTTTGTTTTTCCAAAAAGATCTCACTCCTGGGTGAAGATGGGATTTTTCAAACAAAACATTTCTTGGAAATTTTAGCTGCAGATTCTGCGAAGCTACACTTGGGCTTTCCTTTCACAGAAGCCCAACTCTCCTAGGTGCTAATCTTGAAGTGTTTGCAATGCTTGGTTTGGTGCTTTGAGAAGTGCGTTGGAACCTGAGAAAAGCCGACATGCAACTTTTCGCTTGACGAAGTGACATGGTTTTATGACATGGTGTGGTTATCTAGAATCCTCTCTGCCGATGTGTGAATGCCCAGGTGAAATTCTTGAACAAGAATGCCTACATTCAGTCCCTTGCTTGCACAAGTCCACTGAGATTTTTGATGTTGAGCCGCGAAGTCTGCCCCACGAAATTGAGGATTGCATTGTACGGAACACCATTCTGCACCTCAGCCAAGAAGGCTTTCTTCTTGATCTTGAGGCATCACGCGCGGAGATTTCGTCGCTTTTAAACTTCGAATTCATGACGAATTTGTGCCTGATTTTTCCTAAAAATCTTCATTTCCCATGGAAGTTTTCATGCTAGGAATGCCCTACGCTTTGGCACCATCGCCCTCCTTGGAAGCATCTTGGCTGCAGTCCTCTTTGAGGAGACTAGCCAGGGCATCTCCGGCGCATGTGATGACATGATGAGATCTGCTAAGGTGTGATCCACGTCATTGGCATCATGTTCATCGTGCCTTGATTTGACAGAAGTTTTTTTTTTGTGGAACAGATGTTGAACATTGGGCAAATTGGAATGCTAGAAGACACTCAGATGTAAAAATTCAAGGTGGCTGGAACCGCCATCGCTGGCTACTTCATTCTCTCAGTCCTGCTGGCTGTGTTAACGTTGAACTGTCGAGACAGTGTTTTCAAACCACCGTGTTTTTTGGTGCCAGGGTTTGCATCCCGACATGGCACCTGCTATTCCAATTATCATCTACCTGATGCTTGGTTACTGGGTGAAAACTTGGAACCTCCGATTCAAAGTTCAGGGGTTCCTGATGGAGCAAGCGGGCTACCGCCACGGGCTCCACCTGATGAGGTTACATCGTTGCAAAACTTTTCACCAGTATCTTTGAGCTGGCGGTGGATACCACCCTCCAGTGCTTCTTGTGCTGCGAGGCAAGGGCTATTGAAATTAAAATCAGATTCCTTTGATGCACACTCTACACCATCATGACCTCTTTATCATACTGTTGACTGCACCAGTTGATATGGTAAACATCCCATTATTTACAGGGTTTTATACATCCAAACGGTGGTTGTTTGGGATTTCTTCCATCAACAGTAGAGATCAAGAATTTGTGTTAGGTTTTCACATTAATTTTTTCCACCTTTCCACCTTTTGTTTCACCAATTCCAGGAGCTGAATATTGCCGAGTTGGGTGACGACGGATTCGTTCCAACGCAGTTGGAGCCATGGTTGGACAAGCACCTTGGCTATGCATTTCAAAATGAAAGGCCCCCAAAAATTAGCTGCACATAGGTCCAGGGTTATAGTTACCAGGTCTTTAAAACCTTCATATTCGGGAAATCGTTGGGTGGGCACCTGTAACCCTACCACCTATGTGCAGCTGAGGAAAATGCCAAGAATCTGATACTTTTCCTCATCCAAAGATGACTCAAGAAATCTGCGGGCCTTGTGAGATGATTTTGACCTGAGGTCTCAGCCACCAGAGAGCGCTTCTGCCAAGAGAGTCGCAGATGATGAAGAACGCCGCAACGCCAGGATGTAGTAAGCGTCCATCAGCGTCCCATGAGGCAAGACACGAGCTGTGATTTTGGATCAACAGTTCCCCCGGATCCGCACTGTGATCAAATGCTTCCATATGGTTCTTCTGAAGAAATTGACTGTATTTGAAGCAAAGGACTGCTTGAATTTGTGTATCACGGTATCACTGAAAAACAGCTTCAACAGCTGCAACGGCATTTCTTGATCCCACTGTGCGGGTGGAAAATCGCTTCGGGCAATCATGTGAGATGCTTTGCCCAGATCGCTTAGCCTTTGATGGAAGTCTCGGCCAGACAATTGGCTCAGACGCACTGACGTACTGCCTACAATTCCTTCCGTTTTGCAAAGCAGGAAATCGAAAATCGAAACGTCAGTCATCTCAAGTCAGTCATCTCAAGGTTTTTTCATGGAGTATGTTTGACTTCTGAAACAAAAGGTGAATTGCTTTGCAAAAGGACGCCCTCTTTTGCCAAAATTGAAAACAGGTGTGATACGGCACCTTTGCAAGTGTTAGCATGACAGCATCCCCAGTGAAAATTGCGGAAGGAAAGATGAAACGAGAGAGACATATCGAGGACAACACTGAGAAAAGCGAGGTGCCACGAATCAATGATTGTGATGAAAACATATGAAATAAATGAAATAAATGCAATGATTTGAAAGGATATGAAATGAAGCAAAAAGAGTCGAGATGAAACGATGTGAAATGATATGACACGATATGAAATGAAGCGAAATGAATCGACATGAAACGATAAGACATGATATGAAACGATACGAAATGATATGACACGATATGAAACGAAGCGAAATTAATCGATATGAAACAATGTGATATGATATGAAAAGATATGACACACAATTAAATTTCACATGAACCGATATGAAACGATATGAAAGGATATGAAACCGTTTGAAATGACATGCATCTTAATTATTTGAAAAAAGAACTAATGTCTTCATTTGAACTCTGAAAAGATCTGAACAAATCTCCCGTGGGATGCTGGACGTGCTGGTTTGTAATCTTCTGAAGCTTCAAGGCGCGGGCCATCCCTGACCATGGAAATTCCGGGAGGTGACATGAATGGCACTTCCGAAAATTCATTGTTGGAAGATGTATGTTTTTTTTAATGGAACTGGAAATATATAGAACAACATTTTAGGGGACATTCGTTTATATTCGGGGGTAGCTATATTGCATTGAAAAAAGGGGCGAAAGATGCCATGCTGATTGACTTAATGGCAGGGTTGGGAGTACCTGGATTGCTTTCATGCAGCTCCAGAGGGAGTGGTCCAGGGGATTGGCCGGATAGCCATAGGCACCAGCGGAAGCGGGAAGGCACTACGAGCTTCTCGTATCATGCCAGCTGGACCTTTCATTGTGAAGCGCTTGGGTTTTTCGCAGGGTGAGGTGAAAGATGGTGTTTTTTGTGAAACTTCCCTTCCGAAACTTCGATGCGACCTCAACTACTGTAGAGGTCCCTGACTCAATCAATCTTGAGGTTTTTTGTTAAAGCTAAGCAGCTTGCCGCAGCTATTTCTTTTTTTACAAACTATGTTTGATTGGACTGGATTGGAGAGACAGAATTTGTGTATGTGATGTTAGGAGATTCCAGGAGATTGCTGGACCTTGTTTCAAGTAAACATCCAAAATTGATGTTGGGATCTTTCAATTGTAGACCTTGGTTCACCTCAACCCTTCTGCTGGTTGCAGATTCACTTTGAACTGATGGCTGGATAAACACGAAGCCAATGTTTCACTGATTCCGATCAGATCACTTAGTGAACTTAGTGCAATGTGAGGAATTCTGTGAGTCTGTGAGATCTCTAGTAGATCCACTTTCGGATGGCTTTGAATGCCGCCTTTGAAATTCTGGGCAAAAGTCAGCTTCGGGGTGGGAACAGAATATGCAGGTGCTGGTGGGTTCAGTGGCAACAAAGGCAACTGTCCAACTAAATTATGGCCCTATTCCGATGGTTTGATTGCAGGTTTAATGTTGCAACATTAGCCTAGATGCATTACGTCATTGAATATCATCAGATATCATTACACAAGTATTATACAAACGTTATATACATCATATACGGTACCGTATATTTCATTTACCTATACGTACATATACATAATCAAACCCTTTTGTTGCATTTCAACAAAACATTTTTTTCCAAAACTCGGACATGCAGGTTCTACTTGAGAAAGTTGAATCAACCGTGCCTTGGAACTGTTTTTTTTTGCTGAATCTTGGGGACGTAGGTGGCAATTATTGGATTCAGGTCCCCTTAATCCATCTTAAATCCATCTATCTCATCTATCTTGAATACATCTTTTTCATCCATTTTTTTTGTATGTCAAATCCACCAAAAAATCAGAATTTGTCCCAAGAATGCCATAAAAGTGAGGTTCAAATCTTCAAAAAAACATCCCATTTTTGTTTGTTTCATGGAGAACTGAGGTTGTTGAACCAGGCTTTAGGTGGTCCCTTCGCAAGGCGGGGAATGTTTGGATCAGATCGGATCCGGTGGAAACTGTAAGGTGAGCCAAGGAACAAAAGGGGCCCAAACGGTTGGTTGTTTAGGGGATTTGTTGGGGATGACATACTACCCCACTTATATGGGGGATTACTAATTGAACCATTCTGAGGATCCTTATTAAACAACCAGGATGGAAAGTTACGAGGTTTTTTTTCGTGGCTCAAGTGGATGATAGTATATCAACATTGTATCTGAGGTCACTGGATTCCACGTGGATGATACAGGTGTCATTAAATGGGACCCATTTTGGGCGGATCAAACATTGCAAATGTATGGTGATTTAGTGGGATTTCCCTATTGTTTAGGTCGGTAGTATAGTGACCTCTGTGATACTATCACAAAATCGTATTCTGTAGCCACTCTTTGTGACTTTCGCGTTCTTGTTTGGCCAAAAGTGAAGATGTGTCGATAGTCAGTGAATATTCATGGCCAATTTAAACTGTTACTTTGCCAGAAAACAAAGATGTTGTTGGGCAATAACCAAACTTATTATTTTTCTTGGCAATCTGATTGATTCCTTGAGATTCTCTTGATTCATTTCTTAAATCTTGATATATGAATCTCTCCCCGAGTTCGCATGCCCAGTTTCTTCGACGAGCCAGCTCGAGGGCCGCGCTTCAAACATCTTTCGTCCTGGATCTCGGTTTCAAAATGGACATGAAACGTTGAGAGATTGCACTCCCCAGAAACTAACAGTAAACGCTCTTGAAAAACTGACCAAAACACCCCAAAAGGAAAGGAGTCTCCCGCATTTTTCAGGCGATCTTCAGTTTCAGGGAGGGTTTTTTCTCAAGAAATCCAGCGGTTTTTTTCATCATGTTTTTTGTAAGGTGAAGATTCGATGGACAGATTTTCAAATTGCGAGATGTTTTGATCAGGTTGCATCTTTAGGCGACAAAGTTTTGATATTATGTTATCTAGCTGGTGGTTTCACATATTTTTTATTTTCACCCCGAAAATTGGGGGAAGATGAACCCATTTTGACTCGCATATTTTTCAACTGGGTTGGTTCAACCACCAACTAGAGTTGTTGATGTCATCTAGAGATGCTTGTGTTTTTCGTGCGGGCTAGGCCTCGGGGTAGCCGCGAGAAGGAGTGTTCCCGGAACCACCTGTGATGTGGATTTCCAGATGTTGGAATCAACATCTGATTCCAACAGTGTCTTTTTTGAGTGTTTCCCAAAAATAGGGGTACCCCCAAAATGGATGGTGAAAATAGTGGAAAACCGCTATTAACATGGATGATTTGGGGGTATATACCACTATTTTTGGAAACATCCACATATTCTACCTAGTTGCCAGAAATTTCGCCATACACCCCTGAAGTTTAACAGCGAGTTTTCCCCTGAAAAATGGTGGTTGGAAGACAAACCTTTCCTATTGGGGCCTGCTAACTCTTCAGGGGCGAACTGTTAAACTTCGGGAGGGTAATTCAAATCCCCAAAGATACTGTTGATGGTTCAGGAATCCCAAACAACCACCTGTAAACAATGGGATAAACTACCAACCTCAACTGGTCCGCCGGATTTCTGAACCATCAACAGTGATGGGGTGAAATTACAATACCAACATAGATGCCAAAATAGATGGCTAGCTGATACCAAAAGGTAGGTTAGTAAAGGGTCCTTACAAACCATATAGTATTCACCTGGGATGTATCCCAAATCCGTCGTAAATCATGGGATCAAAAACTACCTTTCCCTCAACTGGTGAGTTTCCAGGATTTCAACCATCAACACTACCCTGCTTAGAATCATGATATCCCAGGTTTCTACTTGGAGGATCATCTCAGTTCGTATTGGTGGACCCCTCGACCTGCTTCCCGAGGCCTCGAGACAAGACTTTGGAGTCTCCACGTACGCCTGGGGCACTGCATGCGCTTTACCGGCAACCGGAGGCGCTCATGTCATCTCCCCAAAAATGACAAGAGGTTGAACACCAGAAGAAGCTAAAACAAAGTTTCCAGTTGTTTTTTTTACATCAAGACTTTTTTGGTGAAACATGGTTTTTGGAAGGCTTGATTGTGTTGGAATACAGTGAAATGGTATTTGGACATGGTTATACCTGGTACCCTAAACAACCATTTTTTAATGGATGTTTGGTGAAACAAGCATTTTTTATGTAATGATTTGGAATCATCCAATTGAAACAACAAAAAATAACTGGTTGTTTGGAGTTCCAGGTATATATGGTTCAGTTGAGGTATCGTTTTTATCATGTCAGAGTCTTGAGTCTTGGAAGGCGCAGGCGGTGATAGCCAATGCTTGGAGCAAGAGCCGGCGGCCAAGGAAAAGACCTAAACATTTCAAGCACATGTACCCTCCAGTAAACTAACATAGCAATGGAATATCACCATTTTAAATAGGAAATACATCTTGAAATGGTCCATTTTTCATGGCTATGTTAGTTTACCAGAGGGTAACTCCTTCAAGCATTTACAGACCCTTACGATTGAAAATCATATATATACATACATATGTATGTATATGATATATATATATATATCAAAGTAGCAGACAAGTTTTTTTGCTGACAGTCACGAGAGGTATGAACTTGAAGGGGCGATCTTAACAACGTTGAGGGCATTCAAATGTTGCTGTTGCCCTATCTCCGTAGTGTCCTGATTTTGGCATGCAAGATTTGCAAATATCTTTGACCAAAATCCCATGTTTGTTGTTGCCAAAAAGGTTCAGCCGGGACTCGTGTGTTGTTTGTCCGTCCCGGAACGAGGCACACGCTCCTGTTGTTTTTCTTTTACCAACAGGGAGGTGTGCCTCGCTCTGGTGGAAATTCGAAGTGCCAAACTGTGAACTTAAAGTAAAAAGGAATTGGACATTGAAAAAAACATGGGAATTTCTTTTCCCATGTTCAGTGGGTTTCTTTAAGTCTTTAATCATATCTTTTTTCCCCAGTAAAATTCATACTCGGTTTCTTCAAACTCACTGAACAGCTATTAGAAAAAAACGCCACAGCTACGGATTTTTCACATCCAAGCATCCAATCGCCATGTCGGCCTCGGGCACAACTACGGCGCCGGAGGGTTTGTGCTTCAAGTGCAGCGAAGCTCCGGCCTGCAAAGCAACGTGCTCGAGGTGGGGGGGTCGGCTTGTCGGTCATGCTTGTCACATGGTCGGTCTGAAAAATTCCAACAGAAGACAAGTTCTTGCGAGGTCTTAGTTTGTGATTTAAAATGGCCTTCTCACCCTGTCATTGATTTTACACAGAGAGACACTTCTGTACCCGCTTTGCACAACTTTGCTGGCCGCTGCCAGGCCTGAAAAAAAAGGATGGTTCTTCTTGTGCAAGAGTAACATGGCACAGATTGGTTCGAATTTTATTTCTGGGATGTTTATGCTTGCTCCATCGATTTGATTTTCCGAACACTGCTGTGATTGGCAAGGGCATTAGTGTCCCTCCTCAGTCCGAATCAGTAGGGAAAACTTTGTTGCCATGAGTATGTCTTGTCCTTGTCTTCTAATCAGTGACCTTCTGATACCCTATGAATCAATTGAAATGCTTGTCAAAAATCTGAGCATCCCTGAACTGGTCGTCCACCTTGTCTATCTTGGCCTTGACTCTGGACATGTTATATCATGTATCTAAGGTTGTGCTGCAGAGAGGAAGTGTCCGATTTGCAAGCCATCACATGAAATTCCGCAGGCACCGTACTGACAACTGTGAAACATTGTAAAAACGGAGCTGTTCGCTGTTCAAAATGGTATGACAACCTTTCTGTAAAATGGACTACATTGCCTTGGCTTTTCTTTAATGGAAAGATTCCAGAATCCAAGGCATTTTTTTGCCTTGAATTCACACACAACCTTTATGTCTTCAATGGACACTTCATTCGCGAAAAATGGCAGCAGGAAAACTTTGATTGGGGAATTTCCAGTGTGGCAAGTTTCTCCAGGCGAGGATTGGGAGAGGGACGTTTATAAGAAACAGGCCGTATACACTCTCTGAAACTAACAGCATTTAAACGCCCCTGAAAATAGGCCAGAAACACCCCAAAGTCGGAAAAGTAATATAGACGTCCAATCATCCCTTGATTTCAGGGTGCTATGTCATGTTAGTTTCAGGGAGTGTTTCAATTAACAAAAACCATCGGTGCTGACTTGTAGCGATTCCTTTTTTATCAGACTCCTGGAGGAGATCTGAAGCAGAAGATTTCGTCGGAGACGAAGGACACAATGGCTCGCCGAGTGCGAAGGAACAGGACGATGAGGAGGACGCACGGGTTGAGTTCGGGCGCAAGCATACAAAGGTACAAACCGCAACCCTCAGAAGCTGTTGTGGAGGGCATATTCGTTGTCTATAAATCAATCATCTAGGATGTACTTTAATATGAATCTGAAGCAATATAATTATATATATTATATATATATATATTATATATATATAATATATAATATATATATATAATATTATATAATTACCATCAGCTCGTGATGTTTGATGACTTTTTCTATCACACGCCTGTACAGGAACCAACTTGGACGGGATTACCAGAGCCACGCAGGTATCAGTGGGCAGCTTTCAGGTTCGGAATTCGGGATACCCAAAAATTCCGGTGGTCCAAATGGAATGCGAAAGACTTTTTTCCGTTGGATGATTTGGATGGTGATTTTTTTTCCCGATTTTTTTGTTGAACTTCGTTTGGTTTGATCATTTTTCCGATCATTTTGATTTTGATTTTGGATGATTTTGGATGAGTTCAATTTGATGATTGAAAAATTGAAACGTAGAAAGTTGTTAGGCATAAGCATCGCTTCTGAACCATCTTACATTTTGCCAAAACACCCCTTTGGTGAAACCGCTGCAAAAAATCGTGCCGAAATCGTGGCGAGTTTCACCATCCACACATGACCAGGCAGGTTTGCAAGGAGAACACCATTGTGAATATGGACACTGGACTTGGAAAAACCTTGGTTGCTGTGATGAGCACCTTGGTGATGGTGCCATTCATCTCACATCTCTTCTTGAAATTTCTGTTGCTGGCCTGCCAGTTGGCATTTTCAATGTAATTAAAACATTTGAAAGAATTACAGGAATCATTAAATGGGACCCATTTGGGGTGGGTCAAGCTTGGTGGTCGTTCTGGAGGGGCCCATTTGCCTTAGTGCCTTCTTTGGGTTGGCAATATAATGACTCGACCCCTGTCTTAACCAAGGTATTGATTACTTCCTCCTTCGGCAGCGGGATAAGAAAATCTTGCTTTGCGTCAAAGACTCAGGAAACGCTTTTGCGAAATCAACTGGCTCCAATGATTACCACTCCGGAGTAAACAAACATGGCTGGATGGGAACATCCACCATTTTTGATAGGTATTTACCAGCTTTTTCGATGGGGATTTTCTATGGCGAACTCTTAGTTGAAAGGAGGGATTTTCCTATCAGTTTTGGTGAACACACGCCAAGGTGCCAACGATTTCGCTGGCGGAGCAGCAGCTTCGAGTGATCAAGGAACAATCCACGGTGCCGCAGTTAGTACGGAGTTGATGAGTTTTGATGAACTTTTTTCATGGGTCAATTTTTCGCCATGAACTAGGTGGTGGTTTCAAACATTTTTTATTTTCACCCCTACCTGGGGAAATGATCCAATTTGACTAATATTTTTCAGATGGGTTGAAACCACCAAGTAGTGAAAAAGGACCCCAAATGGTTTTTTCGGGTATATGAGTCGGGGATGAGATCCTACACATGCAGTTATTCCTGGGGATTATATTTGTTAAGTGACTGGAAATTTTCAGGATCCCGATTAATTCAAAACAAGCAGTATTCAATGGAAAGTAAGGCCGTTTTTCTTTTTTTGTGGCTCAATTGGACTTTTCAACCTCTTTTTGGGATCCAAGCTTTTTTGGTTGGGTTTTAAAAAGACTGGATCAACCTTTTTGGATCCGGAACAAAAATTATGAGATGTTCCGAGCTTTTTTGCTTGGAAATTCCCCAAACCAAAATTGGGATCTTCTGAAGGGATTTTGACCCCCCTGGTTTGTTGGAAAATCCCCCCTTATTTAGTTGGATGGTTTTCAAACCCAGATGAGGATCTTCACCTTTCACCTTTCCTGGGGGGATAAGATGACCCACATCTGAATCCTCCCAATCTTCGAATCGCATGACACGCATCAGGTGGCCAATCTGCAGATCGCCGAGGTGACAGGTCGGACCACCAAATCAAATCCTGAATGTATGGAAGCTCAGAGCTTTTCACACGTCGTTGGTTGGTTGTTGGTTGCATGGCTGTCCAATATTCATACGGATTCTGAAGGGGGGGGGTGGTGATTCCCCTAATCTTCCATAATAGTTCCCCTAAGGTTCCCCAATCTTCCCAAAACGGAATCCTTGGGGTTCCCCAGTTACTAATGGCTGGAACCTTAGGGATTGAAGGAAGGAAGCTTAAGGTTATGATCTCGGATGAAAAATTCCCGACTTCATTCCCTACTAAGGGCACCAGCCAAAAAGAAATTCTTTACAACAAAAGAAAACAATAAAGATTGGAGGGGTCCTTCAGCTCTTTTTTCATTTTTCGATTTTTGTTGTTGCTTGAGGGTTTTTGGCTCTTTCATGTTGCAAATGATCATTTGCAGCGAGATACTCACTTCCGTTATGTCGTGTCTCAGGGTGGCAGAGGTTGAAAGAGAACAACCAGGTGCTCGTGGGAACAGGTGAAATCTTCAAGAAGGCCAGGAATTTGCTGAAATTTGGCCATTTTGGAGGATCAAACTATGCAGCAAAGCTATGGGGATTTTGAGGGATTTTCCCTTATCTTATCAAACCTTAATAAGGTCTTGGGTTATACTTGGAAAACTTTATGTAGATCTCTCAAATTTTTGGGGGTACTTTTTTTTTGGGGTAGGGTGAGCATCCTATGATTAATGGTGCATGAAGTTTGGGTTGGGGGCTGACCCCTTGACTCAGGCCCTGTCCAGTGCTTTTCTACGGCTCAATGAGTTGAGCCTCATCATCTTTGATGAGTGTTGCTGGGATTGCATGGTTAATGGTTAGCGTTTGCGAGAATGTGAAACGTTTGGAATGTCACCCGTTGTTTGACTTTTCTTTACTCGGGTTTTTGATGATTTTTGCAGTCAAGATGTGTGTTGCAAAAGGAAATGGAATTCCTATCTGGAGCGGGCTTGACTACCATGTGAAAAGCCAGCCATAGCACACATAACACTGCAAAAGCATGGAAGATACTCCTATTATTTACATCCTTGGGCCAATTTAGGTTTCCACATAAGATCCAAAGTGATCTATGTTACCTATGTTCTTTGATCTCAAACATAGTTATATTTCCGAACACGTTCATGAAAACAGCGGGTGCATTTTCTGAATTTTTCTGCACGAGTTTCAGGTCACAATGCGGTTGGAAGCCACCCATTCGTGTCCATCATGCACCTTCTTTGCATGGATTCGCAAATTCGCCAACTGCAACTGGTGGAGTTAAACGCTTCAGGTACATAAAACAGCATGCAACAAGCATTTCCGAAAAATTGCGTGGCTAGTGCAATTTACTCCAACATGCACGTTGCTGTGATTTTCCACAAAATCTTTTAAATGAGGAAAGATCCAATGGAATGGAAGAATGGTCATCAGCCTCGTATTTTGGGACTCACAGCTAGTTATTTGAATGGCAGGAGCGCAGCTGATTTTCCAGACATTTTTGTGCGATTGACGATTCACCGTGGGGATTTCCAATGCGATGGGTTTGAAAACTGCCAGGACCGGAGACCTTCTAGGTGGTCGGAAACAATTGGAGGCTATGGCTCGGATTTATGGTTGAGTTTCATGCCAGAAAAACATGGTGAGAAAATGGAGATATAAAGTGTACCATAAAAAACGTATCCATGAATCATAAAATGTGCGATTTGTTGTCATCATTTTTTTGTTTCATTTGGCTCCCCTTAACACTGATCTCCGGCAATCTCCGGCAGGATACTTTTCGAAGTCGAATCTGGTGCCATGAGATGAAAGATGTTGAGGAACACCTCCGTCAAAAGCTCCAACCTTAGAGATTTAGATTCGACAAATTTCTTGAAACCGCTGAGAAACCTCAAGAGAACTTAACGAGTGGTGGTGGTGGCAACTCAAATATTTTTTTAATTTTCATCCCAAACTGATGCAATTTGACTCATAAATATTTTTCAGATGGGTTGAAACTCAACCACCAACTAGTTAAGAGAATTTCTTCTGCAGATCTCAGCATTGTGGGAATGGCCTTTTGTTTCGCTCTCCTCTGGACTGGAGCGAAACGCTCTGATGCCTAGATCCTACAGAAGTGTGCTCTACCAGAATGACAGCAGTGAACTTCAGGCTGGCAGCTTGAGATTGCAGACTTGAAGCAGTTTTTTGGTGTCCGAAAATCCCCGGATTGACAATGAGAAGTTTGAGATTCTGAGATTGTCTCCATACTTTAAATCCAGTTCAAGTGTTCTTTTTGGCGATCCATTTCAATTCACCTGTCTCCTAGACGGTGGACGTTTTTCAAATTTGATTGTAAAAGGTGATCTTGTCTCAAGCTGCCTTTGTGTCCGACCAGAAATCTGCGTGAATCTACAAAGGTATCTATTCTCTGTGACTCCCCCAGCGAACTGTTGGTACTTGTTCGTACTGTTTGGTCGATCCGACAGGTGATTCAAAAGGAGGGCCACAAGATGTTGGAGAAGATGTTGGAGGCGCTTTTTTTCATCCTCTGTTGCAAGATGTTGTGACTTGTAGCTGTCTCAGGCCTATTCAAATGATGGAGGTCCATTGTCGGACTGCAGGGAAGAGCTCAAAAAGTGGAAGACTCAGGATGATGTTTCTTTTACATCTCTTCAAATTGCTAGTGTTCTTTTAGTATGTACTCTCACCTATTGGATCTCTATCATGTCACTCTGCGACTCCTCGTTCTAGTTCATCTTGTCCCGCGACACATTTACATTTGTTCTATGAGATGATGCGGATTATGCGTGCTGACTTAGGCTACAAGACAAAGCCAAGCGCTGTTTCGAAGAGGTAGGGCACTGATAGAAGCTGTGCGAGCGGAGTAGAAATATCGTGCAATCCAACTTCAACTTGACCCAACTTACATCAGTTTTTGCAGTTGAGCCTTTGGTGGGTCAGTCCTTTGAGTGTGTGAAACTTTGGTTGATACTGTTGATGGCTAAAATCCTGCAGCAGTTGATACTTCTAGGTAATTTATCAGTTTATTCCATTATTTACAAGGTTTTGTACATTTCTGGGTGGTTGGCCTTGGGATTTCTTCCATCAAACAGCATGTTTGTTAACCCATGAGGCCGGCATCCGCGGTTGGCGAGCCTTTTTAAAGACGAAAATCCTTCCAGCCATCCGCAAGAAGCTGGAATTATCGAAGCACGATCATGGTCCTTTGATACGATTCGAGGAGGGGTCAGAACCAACTTGGAAGCAATAACACAATTCTGTGGTGCAGTGCCTTGAATACACAAGTGACACGCTAGCAGTTTCAATCCCATCAAACTGCAACTGCGCTCATGTTGATGTGGGGTGTTTCAGAAAGACAATGTCTATAAAGCAGCATCGTTGGCAGCTTTTTGATGTATGATTTATTGATCAAAGGTTGATGAAAGACAAGCGAAGCACACAACCTCATAGTATGACCTAATATTCCTCCATTGTGCTCAACTTTCCAGGATGAATGTGACGCAATGACCTCGGAACAACAGCCAGAGAAGCTGAAGCAACTGATTTTGCTGCTTCAAGACCTTTTCAGCGACTTGAATGATACAGCTGGTGGGTTTGTTTCGATAGTTTCAGTTGGAGTTTTGGCGGCCAAAAGATAAGATCAGACGTGAATCCAGAACAACAATGGTGACAACTCAAATATTTAAAAAACATCATCCCTATTTGGGGGAAATGATCCAATTTGACGTTCATATCTTTCAGATGGGTTGAAGCTCAACCACCAACCAGAGAATAAGTATTTATCAGCCTCCGGCTAATGCCGCCGGCCTTTGCTGGGCTTGAGATTGCAAGCAGCATGGCCAGAAGCACCACCAAAAGCAGCAG